>APFE031030154.1:0-107659 GCA_000404065.3 Pinus taeda
ATAAATTCGCCTTCCATTTTTCCTATATACCATGGAGATTCGCCCATTTATTATATTTGTAAATTTAGGCGGGGTTCTTAAAATTTTCCCTGGTGCCGCACCTCGCCGGCACGGTTGAAAGACCATCGTAGGCTTGGGGGCGTGACAGTTGGTGCTCACCCACCTTACGTTGGAGTATGTCCGAATGAAAGTTGGAGGTGTTGATATACTCACTATGGGAGATAGTGGGGCCTCTCACAACTTCATGGGTGAGGACACTGCGAGGAAGATTGGGCTAAAGTATGTTCCTATCAAGGCACATATGAAGACGATGAACTCTCCTCCGAACGAAGTACTTGGTGTGGCTGAACAAGTGGACACTACACTTGGTGAATGGACCGGGAAGGTGGATTTCACTATAGTGAGGATTGGTGACTATGAGGCCGTACTAGGGATGGAGTTTATGAAGCAATATGATGCGATGGTAGTATCACATTTGAAGAAGCTGTACATTTATGATGGAAGGGAAGATGTACCCATGGGTGTGCCTACCTTTGGTGTGACTAGAACTACTTGTAAGTTGTCAGTGATGCAGATGGGGGATGAGAAGAAGTTGGATGACATGAGTAAGTGCTTGTCCAAGGCAGAGACAAAGCTTATCGAACAATCCTTAGTCATCAAATCACTTTCAGATAGCATCTTGGAATTGACAAGAAGGCTAGAGGTGATCGAGGATGAGGATGATGATGAGGTGTATGTGAGGCCGGGTGAGGACCGGGTCACTTATCTACAAAGGATGGAATTTGAAGATCCTGATAGGTGGATCAAATTTATTAGTGAGGGTGAACCTTTAGGCTCTCACCCCTCTACATCTTCTTAGAGGAACAAGAAGATGGGGCTCATTGTTAGCTGCTCATGGCGATGAGTCCCTTAAACAGTTGAGCAGGTATGATGGTGCAGGGATGGCTTGGCATCAAGCATCATGACATGTTGTAGTTAGGATGGAGACTACTTCATGGACCTGAGCATGGACTATTCTTGATGAGTTCAGGATGTGACAGATGTTTTGGGAAACAACTGATGGTGATATGAGTTTGTTCACTCTCATGACTTGAGCGTGATAGTTGGATTAGCTACCCAACTAGTTCAGACATGGGGTCCGGAAGTGCACAGGGGCATGTTGACATCGTGTTGGAGTATCATGACAACAGTTCACATAGAACACATGATGGAGAGAGATGTTCTCTTGGGACACTTGACACTTGATATAGAGGTGTTCTCTTAGAGCACTTGGCAGTTTGATGAGATGTTGGCACATGGTTGAGGTGTGTTAACACTTGTTGACATATCATGGGCAGTTTTGCACATGGTGGAGTTGATGCACATGATGGAGTTGGCACATTGTTGCAGTGGACATGTAGCTTGAGTTGGAAGGGCCAGCCTTCCATGGTGGAGAGCAGCATGGAGAGATTGTGGCAGGTGGTCGATGATCATGGACATCGATGACATACTTGGTATGGACTATGTTGGTGGCAGTTGGTCACTTGGATGAGACATGGTGGAGATGGAGTCCTACATATGTTGCAGGGATGTTTGCCATATGTGGAGGAGTTGACATCATGGATTGATGCTTGGGGATGTTGTCGAGGACGACAACGACTTCAGGTGGAGGAGGATGTAAGGACTTCAGGTGCTAATGCGTTGGGCGCACGGGTGAACGTCGAATGCGATGGGCGCGTGGGTGCGACGGGTGCCCGGGCAAATGTTGAATGCGCGGTACGACAGGCGACTCAGGCAAACAACGGAGGGCACGCGATGGTAAACCGGGTGGGCGCACGGGTGAGCGCACACGGAGGGCGCGCGGGCAGGGCGCGTGAGCGAGCGCACACGTAGGGCGCACAAGCCGGGTGAGGTCTGCACGACGAGCGGGTGAGGCCTGCACGACGGGCAGGCGCGCTGAACGGAAATGCGACAAAGGAGAAAACAACATGCGACGATACTTGAGAACGTGCGACACTTGGGAAAAAATGCGTGGAAGAAATGGGAGTTTATACCATGGCGTGGGGAGCCTTGCACGAAGGCAAGGCCGACTTACATGAATTGCATATTGGGGTGTGTTGTGGCGTGGTTTAGGGGTCAGCTGGGGTGCCACCTCCTATGCTAACACATGTATAAATATACCATTGCGCAGAGCCATTTGTCACCAAGCAACTCGCACTTGGAGCTCGCATTACAAGGGAGGTAAAGGGGTAAAGTGTGCAGTCCACAAGTGGAATGCACATAGCTCATGCGCAGTTCTAAAAGGGGACGCAAATTGGTTTTCACTTAGAGCCGGTCGTGGGTTGGGCGAGGTGCGTCGAAGACTATTCTAAGTGTTGTTTTGTACTGGGTTTGGTTAGAGTGTCTTGGTGACTCATAGACCTTTATATCAATGACCACCCATACTTTAATCATTATCCACAACAATATAAAAGAACATCAATTGCACGATATAAAGGGGAGGGCCAACTCCCGAACAAGTCTGCCCAACAATATATTATATCAGTTTTTCAATAATACATCATCGCAAGTAATGCTTGGCAAACTCCAATCCAATACTTAGTTTCTTTTACAATATCGGCAAATCAGCCTTTATAATGAACATGTGCACGTCTTGCACAAGAGTGGGTGCTCACACGAGTCACCAAGACACTCTAACCAAACCCGGCACAAAACAACACTTAGAATAGTCTTGGGCGCACCTCGCCCAACCCACGACCGGCTCTAAGTGAAGACCAATCTGTGTCCCCTTTTACCTGTCGTCTTCTACCAAAAGGTCACAAAAAACCCTAACAAGTCCTGCAACAAACGACAATCCTTGCTTCTCCATACAAGGTCTCATCATAAACATCCATGGTGAGATGCTCCCTAGCTTCGGTAAACTGGCTTTGCCCTTCTCTGCACACGGTCCATCTACCAAATGCTCAAATGATGTATCAATAGTACTTACATCATCATCATGATCATCATGAGGTTCCTCCATGAGAGTACCCTCATCCATACATGTTTGCAAAATGCCCGATCCTGGTCCAACTTGATCAATCTCAAGTCCATCCTCCATCATGATCATGTCTGCAACATCTTCAACTATCATCATGACTTCCTCTTTCTTATCACATTCTGCAGCTTCTTCCTTGTGAGCCAAAGCTATGGAATGCTTCTTCTCAAGAGTTAGCCATTCCCACTTCTTTCGAATCAATTCCTGCCTTATCCTCAATTCCTTGGATTCTGCTTTAAACAAGTCCACTTCCTTCACAAGTCGACAGGCTTTGTCCCTATTTCCGTCAGAAATTCCTTCCTTGACCAAGGCACGAAGAGCATCCCTTGCTTTGAACATAACCTTTTCCCATTCTGCAAGCCTTTGTTCAACCTCTCTTGATTCCTCAAGTAGACTCCCTTCAAAGTCCTTGAAGGTTGCAAAACCCATTTCTTGCAAGATAGACATCCTTGAATCTTCACTGTTACGAGCAACCCTGCTCAAACCAGCTCCAACCGAGCTCTGATACCAATTGTCACGCCCCCAAGCCTACGGTGGTGTTTCAACCGTGCCGGCGAGGTGTGGCACCACCGAACACTTCCTTTTTAACAATACTCGTGCACATGGACTACGCCTAAATTCACTTCCTTATTACTTAGCTTGTGTTTCGCAACCAAGTAAACATGCAATTATCCTTTATACTTAATAAAGCCCATACTCATTCATTATCCATTGCAATTATATAACAAGAACATCAACAATTGCAACAAGTATAAAGGGGAGGGGCAAATCCCCGTAATGTGAGTCTGCCTGACAATTTATTATATCAGTTCAATAATACAATGCGCTAGTGTGCTTGGCAAACTCCAAGCCAACACTTAGCCCAATTTACAAAGATAGGCAATCTTGCCTTACAACAGCTTTATGATTCCTTTGTACAAAGAGGATGTTCACTCTTGATTACAGTTGAAGGGAGAACCATGATGGTACCGATGAATAGAAGGAGTTGCTTGGGGTATAGGCCAAGGATGAATTCTATGACTTTGTATCCCAAAGATCCAAATGTGAAGCATGAGGATGTGGAGCAAAGAGGACTTGGGAGCATGACTCAAACAACGAAGGAAGGGAAGTTGATTGACTTCGTTGCTAGAGCGAGGAATAATGAGGCAAGTGAGAAGGCAGTCTCATGAACCTTGAGACACTTGACAGAGACATCTTCTACTAATGATCTTCACAATGGGGTTGCAAAAGAAGGGAGTCCTAGTACTACTTCAGGGGTAGTGGTTGATGAGGATTATGAGGGTAGAGATCCTGCTGGCATAGTGGACTTTTGTAGGTATGCCATGGGCATATATGACTTTCAGTTGACAAAGGACAAGCTCAAGGAGCTTGGGTGCACATGTGAGGAGATTGAGGCTGTGCATACATACTTGAGGACACAACACCAATCCGACACATGGGTGGATGAGAGTCAGGGAGGAAACTTCCTGGCCCTCCTTTCTCTATAGACAACCTTGGAGATAGGTTGGTGTGGAGGCCTTGATAGGGAGGAACCACACCAAATCTATAAGGGGCCTTGAAAGGAGGCTTCTTTATGACAGATTGGAGACTTGGGTGCAGATGGCCAGATGTTGAGATGAGGTGTACATGAGTTGGACATCATGGACAACTAGTGTCATGGACATCAGGTTGGAGTTATGGAGCATGGTAGTTTGATGCAGGGACATTATGTGGGAGCATGAGTAGATGTGTCATTCATGGACATTCTATTGAAGTATGCCGAAGCAAAGGATGTTGTGCAGATGTTGTTATGACTTGTATGAGCTAGTGGAGAGGTTGTACACTCTTGTGCAACTAAACCATGGCTTGATCATGTTGCAGATGGGATGGAGTTTCCACGGACCTGAGCATGGGAGATTCTTGATGAGTCCAAGATGTGCAAGAAGTCAAGGGAAAGGCTGATGGTGACATAAGGATGTGCATTCTTGTGGTTTGGGCGTATAGTTGGACTAGCTACCCAACTAGTTCGAGTCATGAGGGGATCCAATGTGCAGATAGATGGAGCTATGGGGTCTACACACTTGAGGAGAGACTACATGGAGGAGCTCACAGGGATGGAGAAAAGTGTTCTCTTGGGGCACTTGACACTTTGATGAGATGTTGGCACATGGTTGTGGTGTGTTAACACTTGTTGACATATCATGGGCAGTTTGCACATGATGGAATTGGTGACATGATGGAGTTGACACATTGTTGTAGTGGACATGTAGCTTGATGTTGGAAGGATCAGCCTTCCATGGTGGAAAGCAGCATGGAGAGATTGTGGCAGGTGGACGATGATCATGGACATCGATGACATACTTTGGTATGGGCTATCTTGGTGAAAATTGGTCACTTAGATGAGACATGGTGGAGATGGAGTCCTACATATGTTGCAGGGATGTTTCCCATATGTGGAGGAGTCGATATCATGGATTGATGCTTGGGGATGTTGTCGAGGACAACAATGACTTCAGGTGGAGTAGGATGTAACGCCTTGGGGCATTTGCAATGGGCGTCGGGTGAGACACCGTGCACGACGGGCGCGGGTGAACGACGGGCGCACGGGTGGGAGCACGATGGGCGCGCGGTGCAGACAAAGTGCGACGTTAACCAGGACAACAATGCGACAAAAGGCGGATACATGAGCGAACAAACGACACACTTATGCGACTAAGTGTGGGAGGTTTATATGGCATTGGAGAAGGCTTGCTCGATGGCAAGGGCGACTTGCGTTGTGGAGTGTTTAGGGGTGCGTTATGGCAGATTTGGGGGTTGGCCAAAGGGCTACCACCCACAACATAACCACACTTGAATGCCTATATATGTATGAGCGTGGAGAGCTCATGGATCATCAACAAACTCACACTTGGAGCTCGCATTACAAGAGAGGTAAAGGGGTAAAGTACGTAGTCCACAAGTGGAATGCGCATACCTCATGCGCAGTTCTAAAAGGACGCAGATTGGTCTTCATTTAGAGCCGGTCATGGGTTGGGCGAGGTGCGCCCAAGACTATTCTAAGTGCTGTTTTGTGTCGGGTTTGGTTAGAGTGTCTTGGTGACTCGTGTGAGCACCCACTCTTGTGCAAGACGTGCACATGTTCATTGTAAAGGCTGATTTGCCAATGTTGTAAAAAAAAGTAAGTATTTACTTGGAGTTTGCCAAGCCTTACTTGCGATGATGTATTATTGAAAAACTGATATAATATATTGTTGGGCAGACTTGTTCGGGAGTTGCCCCTCCCCTTTATATCGTGCAATTGATGTTCTTTTATATCGCTGTGGATAATGAATAAAGTATGGGTGGTCATTGATATAAAGGTTTAATGCATTTATACTTGGTTGCGAAACACAAACTAAGTTATCGGTTGTGAATTAGGCGTAGTCCACATACATTAGTATTGTTAAAAAGAAAGTGTGTGGTGGTGCCGCACCTCGCCGGCACGGTTGAAAGACCACCGTAGGCTTGGGGGCGTGACAGTTGGTATCAGAGCAACCCATATGAAGACGGTGAACTCTCCTCCGAACGAAGTACTTGGTGTGGCTGAACAAGTGGACACTACACTTGGTGAATGGACCGGGAAGGTGGATTTCACTATAGTGAGGATTGATGACTATGAGGCCGTACTAGGGGTGGAGTTTATGAAGCAATATGATGCGATGGTGGTACCAAATTTGAAGAAGCTATATATTTACGATGGAAGGGAAGATGTACCCATTGGTATGCCTACTTTTGGTGTGACTAGACCTGATTGTAAGTTGTCAGTGATGCAGATGGGGGATGAGAAGAAGTTGGATGACATGAGTAAGCGTTTGTCCAAGGCAGAGACAAAGCTTACCGAACAATCCTTGGTCATCAAATCACTTTCAGATAGCATCTTGGATTTGACAAGAAGGCTAGAGGTGATCGAGGATGAGGGTGATGATGAGGTGTATGTGAGGCCGGGTGAGGACCGGGTCACTTATCTACAAAGGATGGAAGTTGAAGATCCTGATAGGTGGATCGAATTGATTAGTGAGGGTGAGCCTTTAGGCTCTCACCCCTCTACATCTTCTTAGAGGAACAAGAAGATGGGGCTCATTGTTAGCTGCTCATGGCAGTGAGTCCCTTAAACAGTTGAGCAGGTATGATGGTGCAGGGATGGCTTGGCATCAAGCATCATGACATGTTGCAGTTAGGATGGAGACTACTTCATGGACCTGAGCATGGACTATTCTTGATGAGTTCAGGATGTGGCAGATGTTTTGGGAAACAACTGATGGTGATATGAGTTTGTTCACTCTCATGACTTGAGTGTGATAGTTGGATTAGCTACCCAACTAGTTCAGACATGGGGTCCGGAAGTGCACAGGGGCATGTTGACATCGTGTTGGAGTATCATGACATCAATTCACATAGAACACATGATGGAGAGAGATGTTCTCTTGGGACACTTGACACTTGATGGAGAGGTCTTCTCTTAGAGCACTTGGCAGTTTGATGAGATGTTGGCACATGGTTGAGGTGTGTTAACACTTGTTGACATATCATGGGAAGTTTTGCACATGGTGGAGTTGATGCACATGGTGGAGTTGGCACATTGTTGCAGTGGACATGTAGCTTGAGTTGGAAGGGCCAGCCTTCCATGGTGGAGAGCAACATGGAGAGATTGTGGCAGGTGGTCGATGATCATGGACATCGATGACATACTTGGTATGGACTATCTTGGTGGAAGTTGGTCACTTGGATGAGACATGGTGGAGATGGAGTCCTACATATGTTGCAGGGATGTTTGCCATATGTGGAGGAGTTGACATCATGGATTGATGCTTGGGGATGTTGTCGAGCAACGACTTCAGGTGGAGGAGGATGTAAGGACTTCGGGTGCTAATGCGTTGGGCGCACGGGCGAACACCGAATATGTTGTGGGTGGTAGCCCTTTTGCCAACCCCCAAATCTGCCATAGCACACCCCTAAATGCTCCACAACGCAAGTCGGCCTTGCCATCGAGCAAGCCTTCTCCAATGCCATATAAACCTCCCATACTTAGTCGCATAATTGTTTTGTTCGTTCGCTCATGTATCCGCCTTTCGTCGCATTACTGTCCTGGTTAACGTCGCACTTTGTCTGCACCCGGCGCCCATTGTGCACCTACCCGTGCGCCTGCGTGCCCGCCCGCACGCCCGTCGTTCACCCATGCCTGTCGTGCAAGGTGTCTCACCCGACGCCCATCACAAATGCCCCAAGGTGTTACATCTATCAAAGTGGTCCAAAGTTGTAGGCTTGGGGGCGTGAGTGACGGTCCAAAGTTGTCCTCTAAGTACTCCAACCTTTCCACTACTTTCTGCATTAACCCAAGGGTAGTGTCCATGGGATCATGACTAGACCCAGCATGAGATTCAGCCATCGCCAATAGCCTCTTCCTTCTTTGTAATCTAGTCTCGACCATGCACCGACTTCACCTGCAACCCAAGTCCTTGATGTCACACTTAGAGTGTTTCACCAACCTCTTTCCTGCAAGAACCTGTTACCACGGCCACTTGTTCACAAGTGCACCCACACCTGCCTTCGTCACGAGCTCACCAAGCTCTGATACCAACTGTCACACCCCCAAGCCTACGGTGGTCTTTCAACCGTGCCGGCGAGGTGCGGCACCACCACACACTTTCTTTTTAACAATACTAATGTATGTGGACTACGCCTAATTCACAACCGATAACTTAGTTTGTGTTTCGGAACCAAGTATAAAATGCATTAGACCTTTATATCAATGACCACCCATACTTTAATCATTATCCACAGCAATATAAAAGAACATCAATTGCACGATATAAAGGGGAGGGGCAACTCCCGAACAAGTCTGCCCAACAATATATTATATCAGTTTTTCAATAATACACCATCGCAAGTAATGCTTGGCAAACTCCAAGCCAATACTTAGTTTCTTTTATAATATCGGCAAATCAGCCTTTACAATGAACATGTGCACGTCTTGCACAAGAGTGGGTGCTCACACGAGTCACCAAGACACTCTAACCAAACCCAGCACAAAACATCACTTAGAATAGTCTTGGGCGCACCTTGCCCAACCCACGATTGGCTCTAAGTGAAGACCAATCTGCGTCCCCTTTTAGAACTGTGCATGAGCTATGCGCATTCCACTTGTGGACTGCACACTTTACCCCTTTACCTCCCTTGTAATGCGAGGTCCAAGTGCGAGTTGCTTGGTGACAAATGGCTCTGCGCAATGGTATATTTATACGTGTGTTAGCATGGGAGGTGGCACCCCAGCCGACCCCCAAACCACGCCACAACACACCCCAATATGCAAGTCGTGTAAGTCGGCCTTGCCTTCGTGCAAGGCTCCCCACGCCATGGTATAAACTCCCATTGCTTCCACGCATTTTTTCTCAAGTGTAACACGTTCTCAAGTATCGTCGCATGCTGTTTTCTCCTTTGTCGCATTTCCGTTCAGCGCGCCTGCCCGTCGTGCAAGCCTCACCCGCTCGTCGTGCAGACCTCGTCCGGCCGTGCGCCCTCCGTGAGCGGTTCACCCGCGCACCCTGCCCGCGCGCCCTCCGTGTGCGCTCACCCGTGCGCCCGCTCGGTTTACCATCGCGTGCCCTCTGTTGTTTGCCCGAGTCACCCGTCGCACCGCGCGTTCAACGTTTGCCCGGGCACCAGTCGCACCCGCGCGCCCATCGCACCCACCCGCCCATCGCATTCGACGTTCGCCCGTGCGCCCAACTCATTAGTGCCCGAAGTCCTTACATCCTCCTCCACCTGAAGTCGTTGTCGTCCTTGACAACATCCCCAAGCATCAATCCATGATGTCAACTCCTCCACATATGGCAAACATCCCTGCAACATATGTAGGACTCCATCTCCACCATGTCTCATCCAAGTGACCAACTGCCACTAAGATAGTCCATACCAAGTATGTCATCGATGTCCATGATCATCGACCACCTGCCACAATCTCCCCATGCTGCTATCCACCATGGAAGGCTGGCCCTTCCAACTCAAGCTACATGTCCACTGCAACAATGTGCCAACTCCATCATGTGCATCAACTCTACCATGTGCAAAACTGCCCATGATATGTCAACAAGTGTTAACACAGCTCAACCATGTGCCAACATCTCATCAAACTGCCAAGTGCTCTAAGAGAACACCTCCCCATCAAGTGTCAAGTGTCCCAAGAGAACATCTCTCTCCATCATGTGTTCTATGTGCACTGCTGTCATGATACTCCAACACGATGTCAACATGCCCCTGTGCACTTCTGGAACCCATGTCTGAACTAGTTGGGTAGGTAATCCAACTATCACTCTCAAGTCATGAGAGTGAACAAACTCATATCACCATCAGTTGTTTCCCAAAACATCTGCCACATCCTGAACTCATCAAGAATAGTCCATGCTCAGGTCCATGAAGTAGTCTCCATCCTAACTGCAACATGTCATGATGCTTGATGCCAAGCCATCCCTGCACCATCATACCTGTTCAACTGTTTAAGGGACTCACTGCCATGAGCAGCTAACAATAAGCCCCATCTTCTTGTTCCTCTAAGAAGATGTAGAGGGGTGAGAGCCTGAAGGCTCACCCTCACTAATCAATTCGATCCACCTATCAGGATCTTCAACTTCCATCCTTTGTAGATAAGTGACCCAGTCCTCACCCAGCCTCACATACACCTCATCCTCAATCACCTCTAGCCTTCTTGTCAAATCTTAGATGCTATCTGAAAGTGATTTGATGACCAAGGATTGTTCAGTAAGCTTTGTCTCTGCCTTGGACAAACGCTTACTCATGTCATCTAACTTCTTCTCATCCCCCATCTGCATCACTGACAACTTACAACCAGGTCTAGTCACACCAAAGGTAGGCACACCAATGGGTACATCTTCCCTTCCATCGTAAATATACAGCTTCTTCAAATGTGGTACCACCATCGCATCATATTGCTTCGTAGACTCCATCCCTAGTACGGCCTCATAGTCATCAATCCTCACTATTGTGAAATCCACCTTTCCGGTCCATTCACCAAGTGTAGTGTCCACTTGTTCAGCCACACCAAGTACTTCGTTCGGAGGAGAGTTCACTGTCTTCATATGTGCCTTGATAGGAACATACTTCAGCCAAATCTTCCTCGCAGTGTCCTCACCCATGAAGTTGTGAGAGGCCCCACTATCTACCATAGTGAGTATATCAACACCTCCAACTTTCATCCGGACATACTCCAACTTGTTCCTCTCGGGATTCTTCCGAGAGATGACCTCTGTAGTAGCAGCAGCTCCAAGAATCTGCATCATACCCACAGAAGCACCTTCAGCCTTCGCATTGGATTGTGCTATAGTAGCCACCTTCGGTTTAGAGGGACAATTCTTCACCATGTGTGGACCAGCACAAATCCAACACTTCAAGACTTTCTTTGCCTTCGAACTATCATCTGATTTCGAAGCTTCCTCTTTCTTCTTATCTTTCGGTTTATCGGACTTCTTCTTGCTATCATCAGAAGTCTCATCATAGTGCTCAACCAACCTGTCAACTGCAGCAAAGGCTTCTTCAAGTGTATGAATCCTTTGTTTCTTCACCTCATTGCGTGCCCAAGGCTTCAATCCAACAATGAAATTGAATACCTTGTCTCTTTCCGCCATATCAGGTAGCTCAAGGACTGCACTTGCAAACTCCCGCTGATAAGTTTGAAGGTTCCCGGTTTGCTTTATAAACTTTATCTTCATCCTAGCTTCCCATGTTTCATCCTGACGACTAAAATGGGCCTGCAAGGCTCCCTTCATTTCATCCCAAGAAGTGATGTCACTTGCACTGCCATTAGCAATCTGGTCCATCCTTCTTCTCCACCACATCTTAGCATCCTTTGTGAGGAATTGAGCAGCAACCTTGACCTTAGTCTCATCATCGGATAGACCCAAACTTTCCAAGTATTGCTCCATATCCCATAAGAAATCTTTCAACCGTGCCGGCGAGGTGCGACACCACCACACACTTTCTTTTTAACAATACTAATGTATGTGGACTACGCCTAATTCACAACCGATAACTTAGTTTGTGTTTCGCAACCAAGTATAAAATGCATTAGATCTTTATATCAATGACCACCCATAATTTAATCATTATCCACAACAATATAAAAGAACATCAATTGCACGATATAAAGGGGAGGGGCAACTCCCGAACAAGTCTGCCTAACAATATATTATATCAGTTTTTCAATAGTACATCATCGCAAGTAATGCTTGTCAAACTCCAAGCCAATACTTAGTTTCTTTTACAATATCAGCAAATCAGCCTTTACAATGAACATGTGCACGTCTTGCACAAGAGTGGGTGCTCACACGAGTCACCAAGACACTCTAACCAAACCCGGCACAAAACAACACTTAGAATAGTCTTGGGCGCACCTCGCCCAACCCACGACCGGCTCTAAGTGAACACCAATCTGCGTCCCCTTTTAGAACTGCGCATGAGCTATGCGCATTCCACTTGTGGACTGCACACTTTACCCCTTTACCTCCCTTGTAATGCGAGTTGTTTGGTGATAAATGGCTCTGCGCAATGGTATATTTATATGTGTGTTAGCATGGGAGGTGGCACCCCAGCCGACCCCCAAACCACGCCACAACACACCCCAATATGCAAGTCGTGTAAGTCGGCCTTGCCTTCGTGCAAGGCTCCCCACGCCATGGTATAAAATCCCATTGCTTCCACGCATTTTTTTCCCAAGTGTCGCACGTTCTCAAGTATCGTCGCACGCTGTTTTCTCCTTTGTCGCATTTCCGTTCAGCGCCCCTGCCCGTTGTGTAGGCCTCACCCGCTCGTCGTGCAGACCTCGCCCGGCTCGTGCGCCCTCTGTGTGCGCTCACCCGCGCGCCCTCCGTGTGCGCTCATCCGTGCGGTCGCCCGGTTTACCATCGCGCGCCCTCCGTTGTTTGCCCGAGTCGCCCGTCGCACCACGTGTTCAACGTTTGTCGGGGCGCCCGTCGCACCCACGTGCCCATCGCGTTCGGCGTTCGCCCGTGCGCCCAACACATTAGCGCCCAAAGTCCTTACATATGTATTATTGAAAAACTGATATAATATATTATTGGGCAGACTTGTTCGGGAGTTGCCCCTCCCGTGCAATTGATGTTCTTTTATATTGCTATGGATAATGATTAAAGTATGGGTGGTCATTGATATAAAGGTCTAATGCATTTTATACTTGGTTGCGAAACACAAACTAAGTTATCAGTTGTGAATTAGGCGTAGTCCACATACATTAGTATTGTTAAAAAGAAAGTGTGTGGTGGTGCCGCACCTCGCTGGCACGGTTGAAAGACCACCGTAGGCTTGGGGGCATGACAGTTGGTATCAGATCTTGGTGAGCTCGTGACGAAGGCAGGGGTGGGTGCACTTGTGAAGAAGTGGCCATGGTAACAGGTTCTTGTAGGAAAGAGGTTGGTGAAACACTCTAAGAGTGACGTCAAGGACTTGGGTTGCAGGTGAAGCCGGTGCATGGTCGAGACTAGATTACAAAGAAGGAAGAGGCTATTGGCGATGGCTGAATCTCATGCTGGGTCTAGTCGTGATCCCATGGGCAGTACACTTGGGTTAATGCAGAAAGTAGTGGAAAGGTTGGAGTACTTAGAGGACAACTCTGGAACAAAGATTGACCTTGTTGTGGAAGAACAAAAGGCATTCTTGAAGGTGAAAGAAGAACTCGATGAACTCCGAACTCAACATGAGTACACTGATTTGGTGTGTACGCAACTTGAATTAAGGATCAAGGACGTTGAAGCTTCAAGGGACCAGGGTCTAGTGGAGATCATGGACTTGAAGAAATCTATTGACGAAGCCAAGGATGAAATAGCGGTGTTGAAGAAGGCCGTGAGGCATGGCTCAGGTGGAGGAGTGCCTCATGTGAAAGTCAAGGAACCGGATTCATTCGATGATACAAGGAGTGCAAAAACTCTTGGAAACTTCTTGTGGGATATGGAGCAATACTTGGAAAGGTTGGGTCTATTTGATGATGAGACTAAGGTCAAGGTTGCTGCTCAATTCCTCCCAAAGGATGTTAAGATGTGGCGGAGAAGAAGGATGGACCAGATTGCTAATGGCAGTGCAAGTGACATCACTTCTTGGGATGAAATGAAGGGAGCCTTGCAGGCCCATTTTAGTCGTCAGGATGAAACATGGGAAGCTAGGATGAAGATAAAGTTTATAAAGCAAACCAGGAACCTTCAAACTTATCAGTGGGAGTTTGCAAGTGCAGTCCTTGAGCTACCTGATATGGCGGAAAGAGACAAGGTATTCAATTTCATTGTTGGATTGAAGCCTTGGGCACGAAATGAGGTTAAGAGACAAAGGATTCGTACACTTGAAGAAGCCTTTGCTGCAGTTGATAGGTTGGTTGAACACTATGATGAGACTTCTAATGATAGGAAGAAGAAGTCCGATAAACCGAAAGATAAGAGGAAAGAGGAAGCTTCGAAATCAGATGATAGTTCGAAGGCAAAGAAAGTCTTGAAGTGTTGGATTTGTGCTGGTCCACACACGGTGAAGAATTGTCCCTCTAAACCAAAGGTGTCTGCTATAGCACAATCCAATGCGAAGGATGAAGGTGCTTCTGTGGGTATGATGTAGATTCTTGGAGCTGCTGCTGCTACAGAGGTGATCTCTCGGAAGGATCCCGAGAGGAACAAGTTGGAGTTGCTGATATACTCACTATGGTAGATAGTGGGGCCTTTCACAACTTCATGGGTGAGGACACTGCAAGGAAGATTGGGCTGAAGTATGTTCCTATCAAGGCACATATGAAGACGGTGAACTCTCCTCCGAACGAAGTACTTGGTGTGGCTGAACAAGTGGACACTACACTTGGTGAATGGACCGGGAAGGTGGATTTCACTATAGTGAGGATTGATGACTATGAGGCCGTACAAGGGATGGAGTTTATGAAGCAATATGATGTGATGGTAGTACCACATTTGAAGAAGCTGTACATTTACGATGGAAGGGAAGATGTACCCATGGGTGTGCCTACCTTTGGTGTGACTAGACCTGATTATAAGTTGTCAGTGATGCAGATGGGGGATGAGAAGAAGTTGGATGACATGAGTAAGCATTTGTCCAAGGCAGAGGCAAAGCTTACCGAACAATCCTTAGTCATCAAATCACTTTCAGATAGCAGCTTGGAATTGACAAGAAGGCTAGAGGTGATCGAGGATGAGGATGATGTTGAGGTGTATGTGAGGCCGGGTGAGGACTGGGTCACTTATATACAAAGGATGGAAGTTGAAGATCCTGATAGGTGGATCGAATTGATTAGTGAGGGTGAGCCTTCAGGCTATCACCCCTCTACATCTTCTTAGAGGAACAAGAAGATGGGGCTCATTGTTAGCTGCTCATGGTAGTGAGTCCCTTAAATAGTTGAGCAGGTATGATGGTGCAGGGATGGCTTGGCATTAAGCATCATGACATGTTGCAATTAGGATGGAGACTACTTCATGGACCTGAGCATGGACTATTATTGATGAGTTCAGGATGTGGCAGATGTTTTGGGAAACAACTGATGGTGATATGAGTTTGTTCACTCTCATGACTTGAGCGTGATAGTTGGATTAGCTACCCAACTAGTTCAGACATGGGGTCCGGAAGTGCACAGGGGCATGTTGACATCGTGTTGGAGTATCATGACAGCAATTCACATAGAACACATGATGGAGAGAGATGTTCTCTTGGGACACTTGACACTTGATGGAGAGGTGTTCTCTTAGAGCACTTGGCAGTTTGATGAGATGTTGGCACATGGTTGAGGTGTGTTAACACTTGTTGACATATCATGGGCAGTTTTGCACATGGTGGAGTTGATGCACATGATGGAGTTGGCACATTGTTGCAGTGGACATGTAGCTTGAGTTAGAAGGGCCAGCCTTCCATGGTGGAGAGCAACATGGAGAGATTGTGGCAGGTGGTCGATGATCATGGACATCGATGACATACTTGGTATGGACTATCTTGGTGGCAGTTGGTCACTTGGATGAGACATGGTGGAGATGGAGTCCTACATATGTTGCAGGGATGTTTGCCATATGTGGAGGAGTTGACATCATGGATTGATGCTTGGGGATGTTGTCGAGGACGACAACGACTTCAGGTGGAGGAGGATGTAAGGACTTCAGGCACTAATGCGTTGGGCGCACGGGCGAATGACGAATGCGATGGGCGCGTGGGTGCAACGGGCGCGCGGGTGCGACGGGCGCGCGGGTGCGACGGGCGCCCGGGAAAACGTTGAACGCGCGGTGCGACGGGCGACTTGGGAAAACAACAGAGGGCGCACGATGGTAAACCGGGCGGGCGCACGGGTGAGCGCACACGGAGGGCGTGTGGGCAGGGCACGCGGGTGAGCACACACGGAAGGCACACGAGCCGGGCGAGGTCTGCACGACGAGCGGGTGAGGCCTGCACGACGGGCAAGCGCGCTGAATAGAAATGCGATAAAGGATAAAACAGCATGTGACGATACTTGAGAACGTGCGACACTTGGGAAAAAATGCGTGGAAGCAATGGGAGTTTATACCATGGCTTGGGGAGCCTTGCACAAAGGCAAGGCCGACTTACACGACTTGCATATTGGGGTGTGTTGTGGCGTGGTTTGGGGGTCGGCTGGGGTGCCACCTCCCATGCTAACACACGTATAAATATACCATTGCGCAAAGCCATTTGTCACCAAGCAACTCGCACTTGGAGCTCGCATTACAAGGGAGGTAAAGGGGTAAAGTGCACAGTCCACAAGTGGAATGCGCATAGCTCATGCGCAATTATAAAAGGGGACACAGATTGGTCTTCACTTAGAGCCGGTCGTGGGTTGGGGGAGGTGCGCCCAAGACTATTCTAAGTGTTGTTTTGTGTCGGGTTTGGTTAGAGTGTCTTGGTGACTCGTGTGAGCACCCACTCTTGTGCAAGACGTGCACATGTTCATTGTAAAGGCTGATTTGCCGATATTATAAAAGAAACTAAGTATTGGCTTGGAGTTTGCCAAGCATTACTTGCGATGATGTATTATTGAAAAACTGATATAATATATTGTTGGGCAGACTTGTTCGGGAGTTTCCCCTCCCCTTTATATCGTGCAATTGATGTTCTTTTATATTGCTGTGGATAATGATTAAAGTATGGGTGGTCATTGATATAAAGGTCTAATGCATTTTATACTTGGTTGCGAAACACAAACTAAGTTATTGGTTGTGAATTAGGCGTAGTCCACATACATTAGTATTGTTAAAAAGAAAGTGTGTGGTGGTGTCGCACCTCGCCAGCATGGTTGAAAGACCACCGTAGGCTTGGGGGCGTGACAGTTGGTATCAGAGCTTGGTGAGCTCGTGACAAAGGCAAGTGTGGGTGCACTTGTGAAGAAGTGGCCGTGGTAACAGGTTCTTGCACGAAAGAGGTTGGTGAAACACTCTAAGTGTGACATCAAGGACTTGGGTTGCAGGTGAAGCCGGTGCATGGTCGAGACTAGATTACAAAGAAGGAAGAGGCTATTGGAAATGGCTGAATCTCATGCTGGGTTTAGTCGTGATCCCATGGACACTACCCTTGGGTGAATGCAGAAAGTAGTGGAGAGGTTGGAGTACTTAGAGGACAACTTTGGGACAAAGATTGACCTTGTTGTGGAAGAACAAAAGGCATTCTTGAAGGTGAAAGAAGAACTTGATGAACTCCGAACTCAACATGAGTACACTGATTTGATGTGTACACAACTTGAATTAAGGGTCAAGGACGTTGAAGCTTCAAGGGACCAGGGTCTAGTGGACATCATGGACTTGAAGAAAGCTCTTGACGAAGCCAAGGATGAAATAGCAGTGTTGAAGAAGGCCGTGAGGCATGGCTCAGGTGGAGGAGTGCCTCATGTGAAAGTCAAGGAACCGGATTCATTCGATGGTACAAGGAGTGCAAAAACTCTTGGCAACTTCTTGTGGGATATGGAGCAATACTTGGAAAGGTTGGGTCTATCCGATGATGAGACTAAGGTCAAGGTTGCTGCTCAATTCCTCACAAAGGATGCTAAGATGTGGTGGAGAAGAAGGATGGACCAGATTGCTAATGGCAGTGCAAGTGACATCACTTCTTGGGATGAAATGAAGGGATCCTTGCAGGCCCATTTTAGTCGTCAGGATGAAACATGCGAAGCTAGGATGAAGATAGAGTTTATAAAGCAAACCAGGAACCTTCAAACTTATCAGCGGGAGTTTGCAAGTGCAGTCCTTGAGCTACATGATATGGCGGAAGGAGACAAGGTATTCAATTTCATTGTTGGATTGAAGCCTTGGGCACGCAATGAGGTGAAGAGACAAAGGATTCGTACACTTGAAGAAGCCTTTGCTGCAGTTGAGAGGTTGGTTGAACACTATGATGAGACTTCTGATGATATGAAGAAGAAGTCCGACAAACCGAAAGATAAGAAGAAAGAGGAAGCTTCGAAATCAGATGATAGTTCGAAGGCAAAGAAAGTCTTGAAGTGTTGGATTTGTGCTGGTCCACACACGGTGAAGAATTGTCCCTCTAAACCGAAGGTGGCTGCTATAGCACAATCTAATGCGAAGGATGAAGGTGCTTCTATGGGTATGATGCAGATTCTTGGAGCTGCTGCTGCTACAGAGGTGATCTCTCGGAAGGATCCCGAGAGGAACAAGTTGGAGTTTGTCCGGATGAAAGTTGGAGGTGCTGATATACTCGCTATGGTAGATAGTGGGGTCTCTCAGAACTTCATGGGTGAGGACATTGCAAGGAAGATTGGGCTGAAGTATGTTCCTATCAAGGCACATATGAAGATGGTGAACTCTCCTCCGAACGAAGTACTTGGTGTGGCTGAACAAGTCGACACTAGACTTGGTGAATGGACCGAGAAGGTGGATTTCACTGTAGTGAGGATTGATGACTATGAGGCCGTACTAGGGATGGAGTTTATGAAGCAATATGATGTGATGGTAATACCACATTTGAAGAAGCTGTACATTTACGATGGAAGGGGAGATGTACCCATAGGTGTGCCTACCTTTGGTGTGACTAGACCTGATTGTAAGTTGTCAGTGATGCAGATGGGGGATGAGAAGAAGTTGGATGACATGAGTAAGCATTTGTCCAAGGTAGAGACAAAGCTTACCGAACAATCCTTAGTCATCAAATCACTTTCAGATAGCATCTTGGAATTGACAAGAAGGCTAGAGGTGATCGAGGATGAGGATGATGATGAGGTGTATGTGAGGCTGGGTGAGGACTGGGTCACTTATCTACAAAGGATGGAAGTTGAAGATCCTGATAGGTGGATCGAATTGATTAGTGAGGGTGAGCCTTCAGGCTCTCACCCCTCTACATCTTCTTAGAGGAACAAGAAGATGGGGCTCATTGTTAGCTGCTCATGGCAGTGAGTCCCTTAAACAGTTGAGCAGGTATGATGGTACAGGGATGGCTTGGCATCAAGCATCATGACATATTGCAGTTAGGATGGAGACTACTTCATGGACCTGAGCATGGACTATTCTTGATGAGTTCAGGATGTGGCAGATGTTTTGGGAAACAACTGATGGTGATATGAGTTTGTTCACTCTCATGACTTGACCGTGATAGTTGGATTAGCTACCCAACTAGTTCAGACATGGGGTCTAGAAGTGCACAGGGGCATGTTGACATCGTGTTGGAGTATCATGACAGCAGTTCACATAGAACACATGATGGAGAGAGATGTTCTCTTGGGACACTTGACACTTGATGGAGAGGTCTTCTCTTAGAGCACTTGGCAGTTTGATGAGATGTTGGCAAATGGTTGAGGTGTGTTAACACTTGTTGACATATCATGGGCAGTTTTGCACATGGTGGAGTTGATGCACATGATGGAGTTGGCACATTGTTGCAGTGGACATGTAGCTTGAGTTGGAAGGGCTAGCCTTCCATGGTGGAGAGCAGCATGGAGATATTGTGGCAGGTGGTCGATGATCATGGACATCGATGACATACTTGGTATGGACTATGTTGGTGGCAGTTGGTCACTTGGATGAGACATGGTGGAGATGGAGCCCTACATATGTTGCAGGGATGTTTTCCATATGTGGAGGAGTTGACATCATGGATTGATGCTTGGGGATGTTGTCGAGGATGACAACGACTTCAGGTGGAGGAGGATGTAAGGACTTTGGGCGCTAATGCGTTGGCCGCACGGAAGAACGCCGAATGCGATGAGCGCGTGGGTGCGACGGGCGCCCGGGCAAACGTTGAATGCGCGGTGCGACGGCTGACTCGGGCAAACAACAAAGGGCACGCGATGGTAAACCGGGCGGGTGCATGGGTGAGCGCACAAGGAGGGTGTGCGGGTGAGCACACACGGAGGGCGCATGAGTCGGGCGAGGTCTGCACGACGAGCGGGTGAGGCCTGCACGACGGGCAGGCGCGCTGAACGGAAATGCGATAAAGGAGAAAATAACATGCGACGATACTTGAGAACGTGCGACACTTGGGAAAAAAATGCGTGGAAGCAATGGGAGTTTATACCATGGCGTGGGGAGCCTTGCACGAAGGCAAGGCCGACTTACACGACTTGCATATTGGGGTGTGTTGTGGCGTGGTTTGGGGGTCTGCTGGATTGCCACCTCCCATGCTAACACACGTATAAATATACCATTGCGCAGAGCCATTTGTCCCTAAGCAACTCGCACTTGGAGCTCGCATTACAAGAGAGGTAAAGGGGTAAAGTGCGCAGTCCACAAGTCACGCCCCCAAGCCTAAGGTGGTCTTTCAACCGTGCCGGCGAGGTGCGGCACCACCACACACTTTCTTTTTAACAATACTAATGTATGTGGACTATGCCTAATTCACAACCGATAACTTAGTTTGTGTTTCACAAACAAGTATAAAATGCATTAGACCTTTATATCAATGACCACCCATACTTTAATCATTATCCACAGCAATATAAAAGAACATCAATTGCACGATATAAAGGGGAGGGGCAACTCCCGAACAAGTCTGCCCAACAATATATTATATCAGTTTTTCAATAATACATCTTCGCAAGTAATGCTTGGAAAACTCCAAGCCAATACTTATTTTCTTTTACAATATCAGAAAATCAGCCTTTACAATGAACATGTGCCCGTCTTGCACAAGAGTGGGTGCTCACATGAGTCACCAAGACACTCTAACCAAACCCGGCAGAAAACAACACTTAGAATAGTCTTGGGCGCACCTCGCCCAACCCACGACCAACTCTAAGCGAAGAACAATCTGTGTCCCCTTTTAGAACTGCGCATTCCACTTGTGGACTGTGCACTTTACCCCTTTACCTCCCTTGTAATGCGAGCTCCAAGTGTGAGTTGCTTGGTGACAAATGGCTCTGCGCAATGGTATATTTATACGTGTGTTAGCATGGTAGGTGGCACCCCAGCTGATCCCCAAACCACGCCACAACACACCCCAATATGCAAGTCGTGTAAGTCGGCCTTGCCTTCGTGCAAGGCTCCCCACTCCATGGTATAAACTCCCATTGCTTCCACGCATTTTTTCCCAAGTGTCGCACGTTCTCAAGTATCGTCGCATGTTGTTTTCTCCTTTGTCGCATTTTCGTTCAGCGCGCCTGCCCGTCGTGCAGGCCTCACCCGCTCGTCGTGCAGACCTCGCCCGGCTCGTGCGCGCTCCGTGTGCACTCACCCGCACGCCCTGCCCGCGCGCCCTCCGCGTGCGCTCGCCCGGTTTACCATCGCGCGCCCTCCGCGTGCGCTCGCCCGGTTTACCATCGCGCGCCCTCCGTTGTTTGCCCAAGTTGCCCATCGCACCACGCATTCAACGTTTGCTCGGGCACCCGTCGCACCCACGCGCCCATCGCATTCGGCGTTCGCCCGTGCGCCGAACGCATTAGCGCCCGAAGTCCTTACATCATAGCTCTTCCATCAAAGGCTGAAACCAAGAGGTAGTCTTGGTGGAACCTTTGGTGGAAGAGCTATGATGGAAGGGACTCGTAATGATGATGTTTAGGTGGACTTCTCATGGCCGAGACCAAGAAATAGTCTTGGTGGACACTTAGGTGGAGGAGCTATGATGGAGGAAACTCATGAAATGATGATATGGTTGGGTAACCGAGTTCACTAGGCTGAAGATTGTAGCTTGGATGAGGATGACCGATTGTTGTGATGGGTCTACTTGGTTGGACTACATGGACAACTTAGTCATGGACATCAGGTTGGAGACATGGAGCATGGCAGTCTTATGCAGGGACATATGTGGGTGCACTTGTGGAGATGTCACTTATGGGCATCCATTGAGGTGTGCCAAGGTATGGATGTTGTGCAGATGGATCTACTCATGTGACATGGAGACTTATTAATTATGAGCCTATGGAGAGGTTGTGCACTCTTGTACAACAAGACCATGGACTCGGATGGAGTTGTGAGCAGTCAATGGGGCATTCTTACTACATGGAGAGCTGAGGCATCTTGCAGAGACCTTTGGGTGGAGATTTGTATGCTTGCTGAGATGTTGGTTGGGGATGGCTTATGGAGCTCATGATGACATGAGGTTGTTGTGACCCTTGGAGACTTCATACATGGTGGACTTAGAGGATCTGATGCATTGAGGAGCTGAGGTCAGGGACTTTGATGCAGGATGGGGTGCATACTTCCAAGTACATGTATGGGAATGGCTTGGAAGAGTGACTTGATGTGGAGGATCGATATGAGACAGTTTGAGGTGATGGAGTTACGATTATGATGATGCCTTGGTGGCTACACTTGGGTATGGGTTGAGCCGAGACTCAACTACTTTTTACACATGGGAGCTGATTGATCTTTGATCATGGGCAGCACATGGAGACATGAGACAGGTGTATACTTGTTTCTATGGCAGACTTGAGGGATGACACATTGCAGATGTGATGGAGGTAGCTTCATGGACATGTATGTGGCAAACCGAGAGTTAGAGTTTGATGAGATGGTCTCTTCATAGTGAGGAGGCACACATATGGATGATGTTGGATTGATGTGGCTGATTTCATATAGCACATTGGTACCAAACATCATGGACATGTTGCAGATGAGATGAGGACTACTTCATGGACCTGAGCATGGTTTACTTATGAGGATGGATTCTTGATCGAGTTCAGGATGTGGCAGGATGTTTTGAGAAACGACCAATGGTGACATGAGAATGTGCATTCTCATGGTTTGAGCGTGACAGTTGGACTGATCACCCGACTAGTTCAGACATGGGGACATGTAGTGTACAGAGATATGTTGGGATTGTGTTGGAGTATCATGGCAGCAGTTCACATGGGAATGACACATGATGAGGTCGACATGATATGTTGCAATAGGCATGTAGCTTGAGATGGAGGGGTCAGCCTTCCACTATGGAGCAGCATGTGGAGATTGTGACATGATGGTTGATTGTCATGGATTAGAGGACTTCCGGTTGTTGAGATGAGATGTTGGCACATGGTTGAGGTGTGTTAACACTTGTTGACATATCATGGGCAGTTTGCACATGATGGAGATGATACACATGATGGAGGTGACACTTTGTTACAGTGGACATGTAGCTTGATGTTGGAGGGATCATCCTTCCGTGGTGGAGAGCAGCATGGAGATATTGTGGCAGGTGGTCGATGATCATGGACATTGTTGACATACATTAGTATGGACTATCTTGGTGACAATTGGTCACTTAGACGAGACATGGTGGAGATGGAGTCCTACATATGTTGCAGGGATGTTTGCCGTATGTGAGGATAGTTGACATCACGGATATTGATGCTTGGAGTTGGGATGCTGTCGAGGACGACAACGACTTCAGGTGGAGGAGGATGTAACACCTTGTGGATTGTGCGACGGGCGGGCGCCGGGCGCCCGGGCACGCGCGCACACCGGGCGAGCATGCACGACCGCACGACGATGGAGCGCGGGTGCCTTCGCATAAAATGCGATGTTACCAAAACAACAATGCGACGTTCCAAAGAACTTGTGCGACGAACGATATGAAAATGCGATGAGCGATGGGGGAGTTTATAGCCCACATAGCGTTGGAATGTTGGTGGGCTAGCCGACATGCCCCAGGGCGCCGTGAGGGGTGTTGTAAACGCGTTATGTGGTCGGCCCAAGAGCCACCACACCCCACCACCATGCGTATAAGTATATGTGCATTGGATGGACTTTGGAGACATTCGAACATTGATCGTTCACCTTTTATCTGCGCAAAGAGCTCAAGAGGAAGTGCGCAGAAATGGTAGGAGAATGCGCATAGCTCATGCGCATGTCTCTTCGGAACACTGCTCGCTTGGTATACTCTTGGATTTGAACGAAGGTTGGGCAAGGTGTGCCCGGGTGTACGGTTGTGTGTGGATTTGTGCCAGGCTTGAGGTAGTGTTGCAGGTGGTTTGAATGAACACCTTTCTACCGTGCAAGAGTGCACAAATGTTGTAAGGCAGTTCTATGCCTCATGTTGTAAATTTGGTTAAGTGTTGGCTTGGAGTTTTGCCAAGCACACTTGTATTGTAAAAAACTGATATTCTTAATAAGCTGTTGGGCAGACTCACATTACAGGGAGTTGCCCCTCCCCTTTATACTTGTTGCAATTGTTTATGTTCTTGTTATTTAATTGCGATGGTTAATGAATGAGTATGGGCTTCATTAAGTATAAAGGTTAAATGCATGTTTACTTGGTTGCGAAACACAAGCTAAGTAATGCGAAGGTGAAATTAGGCGTAGTCCATGTGCACGAGTATTGTTAAAAAGAAAGTGTTCGGTGGTGTCGCACCTCGCCGGCACGGTTGAAAGACCACCGTAGGCTTGGGGGCGTGACACAACGGGTGAGGGGGAGAGGCACATATCTAAAGGAATATTAGGTTAGAAGGGTGGAAATAGATAGGAGGAAAATAAGATATGGATATGAGATAAAGGCAAGATGGGAGTGGGAGGATCAAAAATGAAGAGGAACAAAATGAAAGAGAGGGGGAGGGGCACATATCTAAAAGAATATTAGGTTAGAATGGTGGAAATAGATAGGAGGAAAATAAGATCTGGATATGAAATAAAGGCAAGATGGGAGTGGGAGGATCAAAAATGAAGACGGAACAAAATGAGAGAGAGGAGAGAAAAGGATTATGTGTTAGCATTCGAGAGAGTAAAGGGGTCTAGTTTCTGCTTACTTCCAAACCCTCATCCCTATTGAGATTGTGAGGATGCTTAATGATTTCAAGGGATTCACGAATTTTTTGTTTATACTTATGGTTTTCATTAGCAATAACTTTAGTGTCTTCTAGGCAGATATGGTGACAAGTTTTAGTTGAATGCTCCACTAGTGCTGAAGATCGAGTCCTGCCATTTTTTATGTCTGGGCCATGTTCTTTTAGTCTAATCTTGAAGGACCTTCCTCATAAGGAAAGTCCTTCAAGATCAGACTACTCCAAAAAAGAAGAAGATGGATGATGAGGCCTGAGAAAACATCGCCTTCGGAAATCAACTAAAGTGGCAGCTCTCCAAATGAAGGGGCAACTCTTCAATGTTTTTATTAAATCATTTCAATAACCTACTAGATCGCCAAATCACAACCCTCCATTCAACTAGAGTGGTGGCTCTTCAATTTTCGTCCATTTAGTTTCGTTTCCTCAACTGCCACGAAAACAAAAAGAGGAGCGTGGTGCAATCTGAGTCCTCAATCCCCTTTTCAGACGAAGAATATTCGAAAGATATTCGCTCTGTAGCCAATCCCGCCATCCATTATAGTTTTAAAAAATAAAAATAAAAAAAGTCAACAACGGTACATTCACCTGAGGGTGAAATAAGGGGCCCTTCCGTTAATTAAATATTCAAACATTTCTATAAATCTTAAACTGAAATATTTATAAGGTTTTTTTTTTTATTAACCTTATCTCATAAGGTTAATATAAAATATAAACCTATGTAATGTTAAAAATGAATTGAACTATTAATATTTCAATTTTTTTAATTAAATATAACCAAATAGATATATTCACTTATGTTTTTATTATAGCAAACATACATATATTAAAAAAATAATAGAAATGATAAATTAATTCATCTCAATATATATATGTATTTTTTTCATTAACAAAATAACAAATAATTTAAAACATATATATTATGCACTTAAATAATAATGATTCATATTCATAATTATGATATTACATAAATTATAATTGATAAACATATAAAAGTTTAAACAAATTAATTAACTATAATAATATTTGTATATAAAATATGTTATATATATAAAGCAAGGTACAAATCTTTCTTCAAGTTATGCACTTAAAAAAGAGATTTAAATATTGAACTTGAGGAAATATTTGCACCTTCAGATATTTGATCTCTCTTGGGACTTGATAGATCCAAAATTTAATTACATGTCATTTGTATCCTTCATTCTAAAAAGTAGATAATTTTTGTTTACTTTCAATTGATTTATTTGTCTATATAAAATTTGATGTAAAATTAAGGTGGAAAATGAAATATTTTATTTATGGCTGACATTATTTTTTTGTTATTCATATGTTTTAATTTGTTAATGTAAGTAAATTTTATTATTTTAAAATGTAAAGTTATATGACCACATCTCTTGTCTAGATTGTAGAGTACCTCTCAACGCAAAAATAAATAATTAAACATTGTACAATGAAATTAAACAAGAACATCATAGATGATTATGCTTTGTCAACAAAGAGATATGAGCCCATACCAATCCATTGTAAAAAAGAGAAAATGATAATGACGTAGTCTATCTCGTATATGTTTTGGAGGGTTTTCTAGCATATTTTATGGTTTAGATTGTTTCGAATCAAGTAAAAATTTCTTGGAATCTCAAGTTTGAGTTGTAAACTCTCCACAATCCAAGTGCCCCACAAGTTTTTCAAGGTGCTGAATCTATATATACATCCAAAAACTGATTTAAACAACAACAATTAAGATTTGACAAAAAAAATCGCCAAGTTTTGACCAAAACTTAGCATGTTTAGACAATGTCATTCATATCACCATATTGCATAACATTTTTTACTGAACAACTAAAATAATCCAACTACCTTCCTAACTAGATGATTTTTCCATGGTCTATCTGTTATACTTTTTGGAGGATTTTCTGGCAACTTTTCCAATCAAAAAAAATTGTTTAGAATCTGACATGAATTTGTTGCAATGAAAAGTTTGAGATGTGAATTCTCCATAATTTGAGTGTGTGAGATTTTTTCAACATGATAAATTTATATGTGCAATCAAAATCTCAGTTTAAAAAACAAATATAAAGATTTTACTAAAAAAATGTGAATTCATATGTGCAATCAAAATCCCAGTTTAAACAACAAATATAAAGATTTTGCTAAAGAAAATATTGAGAATTTAAACAACAAATATAAAGATTTTGCTAAAAAAAAATGTTGAGAATTTAGGCCAAAGACTCCAAAAATATTTAATAGTTAATAATAAGATTATTCTAATGTATTGATGAATTTGAATTCATTTTTCGAGCCATCCCTTCGCTGAAAACTCCCCTCCGAGTCCATATTTGCTGTCTCCGTTCTTGTCTCAGGGCAATGGGTTCGTTCTGTCTCTGACTCCATCTCCACTCCTTAGCTCCATCACCATCTCATTCTTCATTTGCCTCCTCGTACAATTCAACATTTTCTACCCTCCAAAGTTCAAACACCGAGACTGGAATTTCCAAATTTGAACTCTAACCCACATTTGGAGCCATTTATCCTTCTCCTCCTGCCCTTTTTTAATGACTAAACGGACCTGCATGACACCTCTACCATTGTCGACTTTCAGATCATCTACAACCAGATATCCCTGCAACTAAAGGAGTAATCATTGACACACCTATAAGCAATGATACTTTTTGTTTGAGGAATTGTTTGGTATGCCTATTTCTCTCCTTCTGTAATAAATTTTTGTTCCATGCTTTAGTTTTAATGCAAAGCTACTTCTCCCTTACATTTCGCACTTAAGTTTACATAAAATTTACATTAACGGCTTCGACTTCGACCTTCTGTTTCAA
This sequence comes from Pinus taeda, assembly GCA_000404065.3. Lineage (NCBI taxonomy): Eukaryota > Viridiplantae > Streptophyta > Pinopsida > Pinales > Pinaceae > Pinus > Pinus taeda. The sequence goes on from APFE031030154.1 coordinate 28,067, forward strand.
TAGTTTTGTTCCTCAAATATTCACAATTCTTCAACATACACATGTTTTTGTAAAGTTTTTTAAATCCTGTAGTTATTTTACATTGTAGAATAAGGTTTTGACAAAAACATTTGATAGAAGTTGAACATTTGTAGTTTTAGACTTAGGTTTTGAAGAAAACATTTCATGGAAGCTTAACGTAAATCCAAATCTATTTGTAAAAATTATGGACTTAGGCTTTGAGGAAAACATTTTATAGAAGTTTAACATAAATTTAAACTCACAATTATTCACTAGTTTACTGTTGTGGCAATTTGTTGGGTGACTATTGTAGTAACAGGTTGATGTGTTGTTGGTGACAAAATGTCCCAGAGAATAGTTGTAGATGACATCATCAAGATTCACACCTCATTGGATTTTGGGAATGATTTGTTTTAAGGGCTAGTGTTTTTAGATTGCTAAAAAATTGATAAAAAATTGTTTGAATTATAAATTTATGTTATTGAGATGGTATAATCTTAGTGTTTTAGGGTTTAATAAGAGCCAAGAATTCATTCGTAAATTCAAAAGTATAATTTAAATAAAAAATATTGTAACTTCACCATCAATTATAATGCCAAAAATTTGGCCATAAATTGTTAGAATTACATATTTCAATCCTTAAGATTGTATAACATGATGCCATTGTTGTGGAAAGTTGATGATGATTTATTGCTACAAAAATGTCTTGGTCAATAGTTGGAGATGCCACATCATCAAAATTCACACCTTGTTGGATTTTGGGAATAAATTGCTTTCAGGGCTAATGCTTTTGGTTTGCTAAAAATTTGGTCAAAATTTGTTCAAATTGCAAATTTAAGTTATTTAGATGGTATAATCTGAGTGTTCTAGGGTTTTTTAAGAGCCAAGGATTCATTTGTAAATTCAAAATTGCAATATAAATGACAAAATATTGTGATCCCGTTATCAATTGTAAAGCCATAAATCTTGCCATTAATTGTTGGAATTACATATTTCAGTTCTTGACACTGTATAATTTGAGTGTCCTAGGGTTTTTTAAAGGTTCAGAATCTATTTATATATTCAAAAAATGCAATTTAAGTAACAAAAAAGTTTTGATTTCACAACAATTCTATAGTCAGATTCTAATGATGATTGTTGGAATGATGCAAACAATTATATATCCTAATGCCATATCCTAGTGTCATTGTTGTGAAAACTCACTAATGTGCCATTATTGACAAATGCCTTAGTCAATAGTTACATGTGCAATATCATTAAGTTTCACACCTCATTGGATTTTTGGGAACGAAACTTCAATGTTGCGAAAACTTATTGGGTAACTGTTACATAAACTAACAGATGTGTTGTTGCTAACAAAATGTCTCAGTCAATAATTGCAAATGCAACATCATCAAGATTCACACCTCATTGAGTTTTGGGAATAATTTGCTTTTAGGACTAGTGTTTCTGGATTACTAAAAATTTGGTTGGTCAAGATGTGCTTCAATTGCAAATTTATGTTATTGAGATTGTATAATCCAAGCATTCTAGGGTTTTAAGAGCCAAGAATTCAGTTGTAAATAGAAAAGTGCAATTTAAATAACAAAAAATTGTGATTCCACCATCATTTTAAAGCCATAAATATAGCCAGAAATTGCTAGAATTATAGATTTCAATTCTTGAGAATGTATAATTTGAGTGTCCTCGGGTTGTTTTAGGGTTCTAAATCCATATAAGTAACAAAAAATGGGATTTCACCAACAATGCTATATGTGGATTCTTATGATGATTGTTGGAATAACGCAAACAATTATAAAACATATAAGTAACAAAAAAAATGGGATTTCACCAACAATGCTATATGTGGATTCTTATGATGATTGTTGGAATAATGCAAACAATTATAAAAGTTGATGTTACTGCTGCAACAACTTCTACTAGGGGCATGTTACCATTGCCTCCCATGCAATCACCAAATGGGGTGATGCCCTTTCTCTTTTGCTTGCACATGTCACATCATAAGGGGAAATTATATTACTACTATTTAAATTAATGACTTAGTCTAACTTATGGAAAAATAGTCTTTTTCACCAGAATCCAACGATACAATTTCAAGCAAGAATGTGATTTTTTGTTGTTTAAAATACATTTTTGAATGCATAAATGGATTGAACAACGTGGAAAACACTCGGGCACTAGAATTCTAAAGATTAAGCAACTTATACACATGTCTTGTGGGGCACTAAAATTGTAAAGATTAAACAACTTATACTCAAATTTTCTCCATCTTAATTAAATTAACTAGAAAAATAAATTAAGTCTACAATTAATATTAAAACAATTTTACCAACTTATATAAATTAACTATACTTACTATTTTTAATATATTTAAATATTAAAATAAAAAATTATATTTAATAAAAAATATAATTAATAATATTAATATTATTAGATATTATGATATTATATGATTATATTTAAAAATACTAAAAGAATTATTAAAAGAATTATTTATATTAATTTTTTTAAATGAATTAATTTAAAAATACTAAAAAATATTTATATTAATTTTTTTAATATAAGTTAATTTAAAAAATAATAATTGTGAAAAAAAATAAAAATTACTAGATAGATTTGGTACCTCACATATCCACATTTTCCAAGCTAATAAAATATCTTAACTCTTCATTACACCATAGGATTCCAATACTTCAAATTTAAATTTAACCATAAATACCCACAAGGTAGTTGTGGTGGTAATTGTTTTCGTATTTCATGACATGGCATTACCGTTGCGGTGGTTCTGGTTTTCTTTATTCATGACATATCATCACCGTTATTGCCACTAGATGGCGTGCATTCAAAGTCATTGAAATAATTCATGCATCGCAGACAGGGCCCTCCCTCACATGCAAACAAGACCTGCGTACTGCTACACAATCATGATTCACTGCATGACTAATATTTTCCACTTCTCGGTAGCGTGTGAGGTTATTCAACTCATCTGGACAGCCTCTGGGGATTCATCAGTCTGTGCTTACTGTGGTTTAATTTCTATTAAAAATGGGTATATAATAAAATACGATGAGGTGAAAGTTCTGCCCCGCACAAATTCAAGATAAACCAAAAATTGATGGTTAAGATATCAGAAAAATTGGCCCTCGCCCGGGACCAGTCACGGTCAGGGTAGGGTCCCTTGGCAGACAGCGAACCAGAGACGATGATACCGTACGAAACGATTTTTACCCCCAAGAAAAACAAGAAAATATCCAACTTACGCGGGCCCCATCCTCCTTATGATATTTTTGCACCGACATTGTGGTAACCCGATGTCGGTTCCATCTCACGGTTGTGGGCATGGCGCGTGTACGGTGCGTAGGAGCAAGAGACCTTCCCACCGCCACACCAAAACTATAAATACCACATTCTCCTTCCTTATTACCATCTACTACGTTCTGTCAATTTGTTGTTTGTTATATCGTCTGCAATTTTTACCAAGTTTTTTACTCGTTATTAAGATGGCGGAAGAAGCACCAGCGCACCAGGACCGCGGTATGTTCGGCTTGTTAGGCAAAAAGAAGGAAGATGAGGGAAAGACTCCTCCTCGGACTGAGGGTGGTGGATATGAAGAGGGGAGGAAGACGGGACAACAGCAAAAGCTCCCCGGAGACGGAACGCAGTGTTGCGGTCAGCCTTGTGGTGAAGAGCAAAAGAAGCCAGGTATGGTTGATAAAATCAAAGAGAAGCTGCCGGGACACCAAAACAAGAAGGGTGTGGAGTAAGAGAAGATAGTGTAATCTGTGTTTACTCCTCCAGGACTTGGGTGGGGAGCATCGATGAGAATAATAGTTAGTGGTTTTATAATAAATCGGACTTCGGGTACCAGCGTACCTGAGCGTCTGTCCGATGTATCGATTAAAGTTATGAATATATTATAATAGTTTTTTCATATTATAATCGATTAAAGTTATGAATATATTATAATAGTTTTTTCATATTATAACTAAATTGCAGTTGTAAGATTATTATAAGTAAAATTGTAGTCTTAAGATTATTATAAGCAAAATTGTAGACGTAAGATAATTATAAAGTATTGGGTTCCAGTAAGATTATTATAAGCAAAATTATAATTTGTAAGGTAATTATAAAGTTTTTGGTTCCATTAATATTATTATAAGCAAAATTGTAGTTGTAAGGTAATTATAAAGGTTTTGGTTTTAGTAGAGGAGGATACAAGTGTCTTATTATCAATTCTGAATTCTGACTTTTTGATTTTTGGCTTCTGAATTCTGACTTTTTGATTTATGGCTTCAGTACTTTGTAGTTTTAATGTTGGAAATCTATTTGCAAATAATCCCACTACCATAAAAGTAAAAGTTAAAATAGTAACTCATTTTTTCTGACTTTTGGCTTCCTTACTTTGTAGTTTTAATGTTGGAAATCTATTTGCAAATAATCTCACTACCATAAAAGTTAAAATAGTGCAAATAATCCCACTATCATAAAAGTAAAAGTTAAAATAGTAACTCATTTTTTTAAAATTAAGATCATCAACCCATTTTTTTAAATGTAACTCATTTTTTAAATTAAGATGATCAACTCATTTTTTTAAAGAGTATTAAAAAAAAATTCAAAAAAAAAACAAATTACTTTTATTAATATAAAAGTTGTTTACCTACCACACCTTCTCAAACTACACACTATAATATCAACAAAATTATCGTTCCACTATGCCTAATTATCATTCCACTATGCCTATATATATCCTACCACCTATTTATTGTAGATATATTGTTTGAAATTTGATGTAATTTCCTACCACCTATTTATTGTAGATATATTTGATGTAATTTCCTACCACCTATTTATTGTAGATATATTGTTTGAAATTTGATGTAATTTCTTAACATTACAAGATTAAAAAAAATTCAAAAGAAAAACAAACATACTTATATTAGTATAAAAATTGTTTATATATCACACCTTGTCAAACTATACACACTATAATATCGGCCCAATTATCATTACACTATGCTTATATATGTTACTACTTATTTTGGATATATGATTTGAAATTTGATATAATCTCTTAAAATAAATTACAAATCCCGCTACTTATTTTTGGATATATGGTTTGAAATCTGATATAATCTCTTAAAATAAATGGTATAATTTAATAAATTTAAATATATTAAAAAATATTTAAATGTTAATTTTATCCAGAAATATGTATAAAATATCAAAAAAATTATATACCCAGAAAAAATTAAAATATGTAATCAAAATTAAAATAACATAATAAGAAAGGAAAGTAAAAAAAATAATCTTGATTCGTACCTTGCTACATACGCACTGCAGCGACGCCTTCTTTTCGAAACAAAATAACCTGTCACCGTTGAATATAAGTACATAAACATTTCAGATGGATCTTAGATTTAGTGTAATTTTGGTTTTTATTATTTATTTTAGTAAGTCTTATTATTCTTTGTTAATAAAGCGAGTATCCTTTTTGCTTAGAAGTCTGGTTGATCAGTAAGCATATGAATATCTATGAACTTTGAAATGTCTAACTTATAAATATGCGTGTTCATAAATCATGGATAAAACAAACGATTAAACTACGTCATTGGGTTTATCAAAGTTAAACTTTTAAATGGCTAACTTATAAATATGCATGTTTATAAATTATGTATAAAACAAATGATTAAACTAGGTTATTGGGGTTTACTAATGTCGTTGGTGGTAGTTAATAGCATTTGTTATGATATGGCTATTAATATATTGGAAATGAGTTTTTGTATTTATTTAAGTTGAAGGGATGGTAAAAAATGTTATATATATATATATATATATATATATATATATATATATATTTTATTATTATTATTATTATTATTATTATTATATATTTATTTATTTTTTTTTTTTTTTTTTTTTAATGGATATTTTATTAAGTGAAAATTAATTTCAATTTTTTTTAAGTTGATAATGTGATTTATTTTCTGATTTGTATAATGGTTAACTAATTTTTTTAAACAAAAGGTTTAGTGCATTACTTATGTAGCTTATTTTATGTTTAAGTATTGTCTATATAATTGTAAATTTATATTGATTTCGAAAATGATTTCTAGTTTGTTTAAAAGGTGTTGATGGTGTGGTATGTTCATCTATAATTTATTTTGGATATTTCACTGAATACTTTGTCAAGACATTCATCACCGCGTTTTTAATAAAAAAAATAAACTAAAATTTGAATTCATATTATGAGGATTAATTTTCTTTAGATATATAGATTTCATTAATTATTGTTTTGTTGTTTATGCATGCAACAGATAATATACAACAAACAGAGAACACGTGAATACAATCATTCACTAAACACAATAAACACCATGATATGCTTTGGTAAACACTTTTGGGAGAAAACACTGGAAGGTGTGGTTGTTTTGCTCACATTTTTCTAAAATGGAAATGATACAAATACAAAGGAGAAGATACTCTCTATGGAGTTCCTTCAAACTTCTGGCCCTTAGTTTGTTACATAATACAAATCCACTTTGTTATGCTCTCTCTTTGTCCGCAATTAACTATTTTCTCTACTTTGAAACAAAAACAATCAAATAGAATGGAACCCATTTTCCTCTTAGTGATTTAGTTATAAGATAAATGGATAGCCAACTAGGGTTAAATTTAACCCATTTAACCCTTAACATGAGTCACAACAAGACTCTTCTAGAGTCTTATTTATAGTCCCCACGCAGCTAACCCTTTTTACATGAGTAAGGAGGCTAGCATGGTATCCTCTCAAATTATGGTGGTCAATCACAATAGGTCAACATTTAGGAGGCATAAATTTTGCAGTTGAACTCCACTTTACGTGATTCTTGCACCATTGGAAACCTCTTTGAGTGTAGAATAGTGTTAGGGGGTCTCAAACATAAGTGACAAAGTTCTACCTTCCAAAAAACATCATTTAGTTTCTAAAACTGACCTTGGAAGGTTTCTTACCCCAATTCTCCAAATTGGGACCCATTGTTAAAACTGCTCCTATAAGCTAATTTGCAAGGACTTTTCCACCCTGAAAACCATTGAGATGGATGACAAATAATATAATGATCCAATATAGATCATACCTTCCCTTTTTTGGAGGCTTTTGGTCCCTAAGACATTTTATTGAATTAGATGAGAGAAATTTTCGTCTATCTTCTCCCCAGAGTACCATTCAACCTTTAGTGGAAGCTCTCCTTTTAACCCAACTTACCAAAGATCACACTACCCCTATTTTGTAGTTCTAGACCTCTTCTGCAAAATTATGTCCTCAATCAACTTTGTATGAGCATCTAGAGCTAAGTCCTTTATGGAAAGAGGGATCATCTCCTCTTCCTAATCCAACATAGATGACACAGAGTTTTAGGTTTCTACTTTCACCACTAAGTAGATGTGCATGTATGGGGGTATATTGAGTCAGTAGGAATTATCTCTCACCTTTTCCAATATCTCGAAAGGACTATAATGTAAGGCCTTGATTTTTTTTATTAGGACATTGTAGCCTCTCCTTGTTCAACTATGATCATACTCTACCTCCCACTCTAAATAAATTATTTGTTTTGTGTTAATCATGTCAAGTCATATACTTTTCCTACAACTTCCTTAGTGTCTCTTGTGCTTGTAGATAACTTTTCTTGTTCTTCTCAACAATTTTCTTTTTACATTAAAGCATGTTGTGTGTGATCCTCCCTCCCTTCTCTTTATTTTCCATATGCAATATCTGAAGGTGAAGATGGAAAATATTCAAAACAAGTTTCAAATGGGGACTTACAAATAGAAGTGTGAAATACTCTATTATAAGTGTTGTATATATACATCATATTTCCATCCCAAGTCTTTGAATGTTTGTGATTATAACCCCTCAAAAGTTACATCAAACTCCTAATGAATACCTTTGTCTGCCCATAATATGTCTGTATATGGAATGTTGTATACCTCTTCAACTTCGTGTCCATATTCTCCCATAATGTATTCATGCACTAAGAAATATAATGTCTCTATTTTAAACTATGCCCCTTGTTATCTAAAGTGAACCTAGACCTATCCAAATTAACAAGTTTGTTGCTTCTTACCCGTTGGTGGTCTTTTAACAAGGCATGACAATGCACCTTTCCCTGAACCTGTTAACTACCATGATAGTCATGTTTCTTCCAGGTCATTGATAAACCTCCCACAAATACCATGTAAATGCTTTCCCAAGGATGAGTGGGTATAATTATGGAATGGTATACACATTAGATAAATTTTGAGGGAAAAAATGGGTTTCAAAACAAAAATGTACAACGAAAGTCAACTTTGTAAGAACCAATAAGATTTAATATGATGATGTCAACCATGGGGAATGATTCACTATTTTTTTGAGTAAAAAGATTAAAAAATAATAATAAATAAATAAAAAAAAATTATTTTTTCAACTCGTATTTTCAACTTATCTCCCTATGATTTTACTCAAATAATGAGTGGAAGCACTAGTTGGATACAAAATTCAATTTTGCATCGAAGGAGTAACCATGTTGCATACTTTTGATCGACCTTACAACACAAAAAATGTGAAATACATGAAAAAATGTGATTGCAATCATGTTTTTTCATGTATTTCATATTTTTCGTATGGAAGGGTTCATCGAAAGTATGCAACATCGATACTCCTTGGATGAAAAATTTAATTCTGCATCCAACGAGTTCTCCCACTTGTAATTTGAGTAAAATTGTAGGGAGATAAGTTGAAAAAGTAGTTTTTTTTCTTTTTTCCCTCCAAAACTTGATAAAGTAATCTAATCTTATTTTATTATTTCCACTATTATTTTATAATATTCCTTAGGAGGCCCATTTTAGACCTCAATTTTTTTCTACTGCTTTGTTTCATGTTACTAGGCTTTTTGATATAACAAAGCATACATCTTTTTATGTACCTAGCTAAGTGTTCTTGCATTTTGAGCCAATACACATACCGATGTAAATTGGTCATTGTTTAGTTTCCATCACTCACGTTTAGGAAAACATAACTTGTCCAACCTATAGAGTAACCCATTCTAGAGATGATTATCAACTATTCTATCTCCATTATCTACATGCATCTGGCTTTACAAGTGTTAAATCATCTCCTTGAAGTCCTCATCCCCTATATACACCTCTTTATATACATCATGGGTAAAAGGCTCCATGTGTATCATAGTTCCCAAAGATGTTACTTCTGATGTGGGTGGCCTTGAAAGCATGTCAACCAACATATTTGTGCTATACTTCTTGTCCTCAATCAGTATATGATATGAAATTGTTGTAAAATCCCATCCACTTGTAATAATTGGTTTGTTGTAACTTACTATGGGCCTGCAGGTACTATAACGACTGGTGATTTGTGTGGAAAATTGTCTCCTTTCCCATCAGAGGGTGTTTCCACTTCTTGACAACTTGTATTAGGACCTAGATCTCCTTAACATAGGGAGGGTCATTGATAACCGCCTAATGAAACACTTCATAATGGTAGCATATAAGCCTTCCTCCCTACATTAATACCACTCCCATAACATACCCACTCACAATTTTCCCCACTTCGAAGGGATACTACAAGTTTGGTAATGAAAGAAGTGATGTTTCACTAATTTTCCTCTTCAACTCCTCAAATACCTTTTGTTGGCCCTTTCTCCACTGGAAACTTTTACCATTTGTTGTTATGGCATGGAGAGGTGTAGTTACTGATGAAAATGAGCTATGAAGTTCTTCAAGTACTATGTTACCCCAACAAAAATCCAAACCTATAAAACATTAATGAGCATTCATATTTTGGATCATCGACTACCTTTGGGAGGAATCTAACTTGCGTATGTTTTGTTAATTCACCCCTAGTGGAGGATCATCATTGTTTCTTTCTACACGACTTGGGCCCAAAGCCGATTAATGGGGTGTATGCATCTAACCATTTAATCCAGAACCTCCATCTCCTATGACCACATTCTTGAAGGAGGGGTTTGCACATCCTTGTCGCCACCACTACTCCCTGTGATGCTTGCCATGGTCATTCTCACACCACATCATATGGGTTAAGCATTAGATCATTGTCTTGAATTTTGTGCAACTAAGGGAGAAATCTCTCTAGAAAAACACTCTATGAGTTAACCCCTTTCACCCTTGAAGTGAATTATTTCTCAAGTGAAAATTATTTTTATGAGTGCAAAAGTTATTTCAAAAATTTTTTATAAAGGTATTTTGACATGTGAAAAAAAAAATCACTTAAGTGATCTAATTCGACATGTGCAAAAATGGATCACTTCAGGAGCTTCCAAAAACCTAATTTGAGTTAGAGATTTTGTCTCAAAGATTCCTATATATTGAAGAGAAGCCTTCATTTGCAACACATCGAGTTCTCTCTCTCTTGCTTTAGTGATCTAGCTCTCGTATTAGTGATCAAGCCCTCCCATCAGTGATTTATCTCTCTTATTGTTAGCAGATCTATTGTAGATTTACAGATCTTTGATTATCAGTGGAAAATCTCTTATTAGCATTGGAAAATCTCTTATTATCAGTGGCAGATCGATGATTATTAATGGCATATCTCTTATCATCATTGGAAGATCTCTTATTATCAGTGGAATACCTATGATTATCAGTGGAAGATCTCTTTTCATCTCTAGTGATCTCTTTCGCATTGGTGATAGAGCCCTTGCATCAATGTTTTATCTCTCTCATTGTTAGCAGATTTATTGGAAGCCTGTTATTTCGTTTCAACAACAGATCTAGTGGAGATTTCCCTCTCGCATTTCTGGAGATTTCCTTCTTGCATTACTGTTTAGCAGATTTTTTATTATTGGCAAGATCTCTATCTTTTATTATCAATAGTGGCAGATCTCCCTTGTATCAGTTTTTGCAGATCTCCTATTCGCACTTGTAATCTTTTCTAAAGGATTGAAGGATATGTTATTCTACACGTGTGATCAAATATCTCACTTCAGAAGATCTATCATAGTTTGAAAACGGGTAATGTTGTTGTCACTGAGAAAAGGGTTTCGTACTCTGCTTATGTGTCTTTTCTAAACATTTGATGAAGATCTAATAGAAGAATATTAATAAATAGTGGTCCCCCAATCTGGGTTTTTTCCCTGGTCTTGGACCAAATTTGTTGTCTTATTGTCCATTAATTGTCTTTTAGATGGCTATTGGTTATTGTATGTAATTAAAGTTTGAAGCTCTAAGATAATTAATTTAAAAATTACAAAATTTAACATGGTATCAAAGTTGTGGTGAAGATAAGCTCAAGAACAGTAAGTTGAAGGTAATTATCTCTTGAAAGACCTTATTTGTTGCTCAAAATACAATAGTAGATCAGTTCATATGGCTACATCCTTCTTTAAGGACAGTGAGAAATTGATAGGGGCTTCAAATTATGTTGCATGGATACTCAATATGGACACCAACTTGGATGGAGAAGTTGTTCTAGAGTATGTCCAAGGATGTGTACCCCAGCCTCCTGAAAATGCCTTTGCGACTACTAAAGCAATATACAAGAAAGGTGAGATCAAAGCTTGCAAAATTATTATTGATTCTTTGAAAGATCATCTTCTTACCCGTATCTCCAAACTATAAATACATCTAAGTAAATGTATGAAAAAGATTGTTGGCATGTTTGAAGTCCAAAATCTGAATCATGTCCTTGACTTGAGGAAACAACTCAAAGGTATCAAATTGAATAAGGAAGAATCTATTCAGTGTTATTTTATGAGGATTACTAAACTTAAGGACCAAATTTTGTCTGCTGGCGAGCTCCTATCTGATAATGAATCAATACACATAACCCTTGATGGACTTCCTACAGCTTGGGAAGTATTTGTTACTACTATGAGAAATAACAATGTTCTGCCAACTTTTGATGAACTAATTGGAAGATGCAAGTGGGAAGAATCAATGATGATTTCGAGGAGCAAATAATCACACTACCATAAAAATTAAGATAATCAACTCATTTTTTTTTTAAGTTAAGGTAATCAACTCAATTTTTTTTAAATACTATTAAGATAATCAACTCATTTTTTTTTTAAGTTAAGGTAATCAACTCAATTTTTTTTAAATGTTATAGTATTTAAAACAAAACAAAACAAAAAATAACATACTTCTATTAATATATCCACCCAATTATCATTACATTATGCTTATATGGTTTGAAATTTGATATTATCTCTTAAAGTTGCAAGATTAAATGGTATAATTGATTAAATTTAAATATAGTAAGAATTTTTTAAGTGTTAATTTATTTAGAATATATAAAATATTAAAAATTAATATATATATATATATATATATTATATATATTATATATATATCACGAAATTTAAAAAAATTAAAACTTATAATTAAAATTACCAATAACATAATAAGAAAGGAAAGTAAAAAAATCGTGATGTATGATATTAGATATTTGAGATTGGGAAAAAGGAGCATTTACTTACCTTGTTACATACGCACTCCAGGGACGCCTTCTTTTCAAAACAAAATAACCTGTCATCGCTGGATCTTAGATTTAGTGTAATTTTGGTTTTTATTATTTATTTTAATACTTCTTATTATTCTTTGTTAATAAAGCGAGTATCTTTTTGCTTAGAAGTCATAGTGATTAATAAGTATGCATATGAACTATCTATGAACTTTTAAATGGCTAACTTATAAATATGCATGTTCATAAATTATGGATAAAACAAACGATTAAACTACGTTATTGGGTTTATGAATGTTAACTTTTAAATGGCTAACTTATAAATATGCATGTTTATAAATTATGTATAAAACAAATGACTAAACTAGGTTATTGGGGTTTATTAAAGTTGTTAGTGATTGTTGTGATAGTTAATAGCATTTGTGATGATATGGGTATTAATACATTGGAAATGAGTTTTTGTATTTATTTAAGTTAAAGGGATGGTAAAAATTATGGGTATTTTATTATCAAGTGAAAATTGTTATCTGTGAATGTGATTTATTTGAATTTTTTTAAACAAAAGGCTTGGTGCATTATATAGGTAGCTTAGTTTATATTTAAGATATTTGTTTATATAATTGTAATTTTATTATGATTTCGAAAATATTTTTTTAGATTGTTTAAAAGGTGGTGATGGTGTGGTGTGTTCATCTATAATATGTTTTTGATATTCCATTGATAGTTTGTCATGACATATTTAACAAAAGTTAGATTAAAATTTGAAATTCATACTTTGAGGGTTAATTTCCTTTAGATATGTAGACTTGATTAATTATTGTTTTTTTGTTTATGCATGCAATAGATAATATGAAACAAATAGAGAACGTGTAAATACAATTATTCACAAAATATAATAAAGACCATGATATGCTTTGGGAAACCCTTTTGTGAGAAAACCCGACTGGAAGGTGTGGTTGTGTTGCTCTCTTTTTTCTAGAATGAAAATGATACAAATACAAAGGAGAAGACACTCTCTATGAAGTTTCTTCAAACTTGTCCCCCTTAGGTTGTTACAGAGTACAAATCCTCTTTGGCATTCTCTCTCTATGTCCACAATTACCTATCCACTCTACTTTGGAACAAAATGGAAGCAAATAGAATGGAACCCCTTTTCCTCTTAGTGTCTTATTTATAAGATAACTCGATAGGCACCCAGGTGTTAAATTTGACCCATTTAACATTTAACATAAGTTACAGCCAGACCTTCTAGAGTCTTATTTATAGTCCCCACGCAAGTAGGCATGGTATCCTCTCATATTATGGTGGTCAATCACAATAGGTCAACTTTTAAGAGGCATGAATTTTGCATCTGAATTCCACTTGACGCGATTCTTACACCATTGGAAAGCTCTTTGAGTGTATAATAGTGTTAGGGTGCTGACACATAAGTGACAAAGTTCTACGCTCCAAAAAACATCATTTAGTTCCTTAAACTAGCCTTGGAAGGTTTCTTACCCCATTTCTCCAAATTGGGTCCCATTGTTAAAACTACTCATATAAGATAATTTCCTTGACTTTTCCACCTTGAAAACCATTGATATGGATGAAAAATAATATAATGATCTAATCTAGATTATATCTCCTCTTTTTTGGAGCCTTTTGGTCCCTAAGAAATTTTATTGAATTAGATGAGGAAAAATTTTCTCTACCATCTCCCTAGAGTACCATTTAGCTTTTCCTAGAAGCTTTCCTTTCAACCCAAATTGCCAAAGATCATGCTACCCATATTTTGTAGTTTTGGATCTCTTTTTCAAAATTGTATCCTTTGTCAACTTTGTCCGAGCATCTAGAGCAAAATCCTTATGGAAAGAGGGATAATCTCCTCTTCCTAATCCAACACAGATGACTTATAGAGTTTTAGGTTTTCCACTTTCACAACTAAGTAGATGTGCATGTATGGGTGTATACTAAGTTGGTAGGAATTATCTCCCACCTTTTCCAATATCTCGAAAGGACTATAACGTAAAACATTGATTTTCTTATTAGGGCCCTATAGACTCTCCTTGTTCAACTATGACCACACTCTATCTCCCAATATAAATAAATTGCTTGTTTTGTGTTAATCATGTCTAGTCATGTGCTTTTCTTGTAACTTCTTTAGTGTCTCTTTTGCTTCTAGATAAATTTACTTGATCTTCTCAACAAATTTCTTTTCCCTTAAAGCACACTTTATGTGATCCTCCCTCACTTTTCCTTGCTTTCCATGTGCAATATCCAAAGGCGAAGAAGGAAAATATCCAAAACAAGTTTCAAATGGGGACTTACCAATAGAAATGTGGACTACTCTATTATAAGAGTATTGTATATATACCATATTTCCATCCCAGGTATTTGGATGCTTGTGATTGTGATCCCTCAAAATATGCATCAAAGTCGTGATGAATAATTGTGTCTACCCATATATTTGTATATGGAATGTTGTAGACCTCTTCAACTTCTTTCCATCTTCTCCAATAATGTAGTCATGCACTAAGAAATAAGGTGTCTCTATTTTAAACTATGCCCCTTGGTATCCCAAAGTGAGCCT
Organism: Pinus taeda; assembly: GCA_000404065.3. Taxonomy (NCBI): domain Eukaryota; kingdom Viridiplantae; phylum Streptophyta; class Pinopsida; order Pinales; family Pinaceae; genus Pinus; species Pinus taeda. The sequence continues at coordinate 43,090 of APFE031030154.1, forward strand.
AGACCTATCCAAAGAACAAGTTTGTTGCTTCTCACCCAGTGGTGGTATTTTTACAAGGCATGAGAATGCACATTTCCCTGAACTTGTTAACTACCATGAACATGTAGTTATGTCACTTCTTGATTGTAGGTAAACCTCCCACAAAGTTCATGGAAATTCTTTCCCAAGGATGAGTGGGTATAATTAAGGGATGGTATAGACCTTGTTTCATGTTACTAGGCTTGCTGGTATAATAAAGCATACATATTTTTATGTAACAAGATATATGCTCTTGTATTTTGAGCCAATATGCATACATATGTAAGTTGGCCATTGTTTAGTGACAGTCGCTCACCTTTAGGAGCATGTAACTTGTCCAACCTATAGAGTAACCCATTATAGAGATGATTATCAATTATACTATCTCCATTGTTTGCGTGATTATGGCTTTACAACTGTTAAATCACCTCCTCGAAGTCATCATCCCTTATATATGCCTCTTTATATGCACCATGGGTAAAAGGCTCAATGTGTATCATAGTTCCAAAAGATGTTACTTTTGATGTGGGTGGCCTTGAAACCATGTCAACCAACTTGTTTGTGCTACACTTCTTGTCCTCAATCACTATATGAAATTATTGTAAAAACACCATCCACTTGTAATCGTTGGTTTGTTGTAACTTACTATGGGCCTGCATGTACTATAACAACTAATTATTTTTGTGGACTATTGTCTCCTTTCCTATCAGCGAGTGTTTCCACTTCTTGACAACTTGTACTAGGACATAGAGTTGCTTAACATAGGGAGGGTCATTGATAATCCCCCCATGAAAAACTACATAATGGTAGCATATAAGCTTTCCTCCCTACATAAATACCACTCACAATTCTCCTACTTCGAAGGGCTACTGCAAGTTTGGTAATGCAAGAAGTGGTTGCTTCAGTAATTTTCCTCCACAACTCCTCAAATATCTTTCGTTGGCCCTTTCCTCACTGGAAACTCTTGCCATTTGTTGTTATGGCATGGAATGGTGTAGTAATTGATGAAAATGAGGTTATGAATTTCCTCAAGTACTGTGTTACCCCAACAAAACCCCTAATCTATGTAACATTCGTGAGCATTCATATTTTGGATCCTCAACTACATTAGGGAGGAATCTCCCTTGTATATGTTTTTTTTATTCACCCCCAGTGGAGGATCATCTTTTTTTTTGTCTGCATGACTTGGGCCCATATCCGATTAATTGGGTGTTTGCATCTAACCATTTGAACTAGAACCTCCATATCTTATGACCACATTCTTGAAGAACGGGTTTGCAAATCCTTGTCACCACCCCTACTCCCCGGGATGCAATGATTTTTTAAACAAAATAAAAAAATATTTTAAACAATTTTTTTTTAAACCAATCATTTTTATATTTAAAATTAGATTTAGTCTTTTTTTTAAATATTCCATGTATTATATAAATTACACAACTTAAATCTGCAATTCCAACACATCTCTGTTAGATTATAGATCAAACTAACAGAAAAATATAACTAGGTCAAAATGTAAAATAATGAGACTATTGAAACATTTTAAAATGTTTTAGGGATAAGAATTCAAATTTGTTAATCATTTTATATAATTACACCGAAGGTGTTCCTCTATGGAGTCGGCTAGTCAAACACTGTTCATCCCAACCAATCCCAATTCTTCATTTTTGTCCTCCTTATTACTATTAAAATCTGACACGTCAAACAAGTGTCGAGGAATTCGTTGTCTCCAAATTAAGCCCTCGAAAGATGGATGCTTTGACAAAGCCCCCCCAACTAGCAGTTGAGAAAGTAGGCTAGATTCAGAGCATATGCCCTCCATCGAGCTCCCTAAGAGACGAATCTCCAAGGGTCATGGATTCTAACATCATTGCAATCTCCCATGGCAAGGTTTCTCTCACAGGTGCTAGCCAATGCCAACAAAGTTCAGTTAAAGGTCATTCTGGAGTTCCTCGAAGTGGTGCCTTGGTATTCAATAAAAAAAATTGGTTGAATTCCTTGGGATTGGAAGCCATTTCCAGATTCTTTATAGACCTGATAATGGCAACAATCATGGATTCAGATTGGGATAGTGTGCATAAGTTAGCAGTGTAATTACTGTGGTTGTATAGAGAATTCAGGGTTCTTCTTACAATTTGACCATCTGTAAGGATTTTTTGGCCTCTTTGCCTCAAAATTGCCCAGAGCTCAAGCCCGCAAACGTGGAGAAAATAAAGGTGTGCTTGTTGGATCACTAAATTGTGCTGATTGTGACCAACAATGATGTGATTGTCTTCTCACCGGACAAGTTCGAGACACACTATTCAACCCTAAGAAGCACACCTTCAAAGACGAAGAGGAAGGAAGAGTACAAATAAGGGGGGGATAAAGTTGTCAAATTGGTAGGGAGAATGGAGGAGCCAACACGACAAGTCAGAGTACTAAATACGAGCAAATATATCATAGATTTGGAGGGCACAATATTGTTTAGGGTTAGAGCTAGGATAGCTAAGATAAGAACCCTAGACGTGGGTTATATATATCCTTTTGTTTCGTGCGGGCCTAGTTGACAGGACTGGTGGCACTTTTTTGGATTTGGCATTGCATGGGCCATGTTGTTTTTACTCTTTGATTCCCTATCATTGGGTTTTGGTAGGTGTTTCTCTCTGATCTCAAGGTGATATTTAGAGAAATATGTTTATTTTCAGAATCAAGAGACTTGGTCTATAATCTATATTTAAGATGCTCATTTGATTTGGGGCCTAAAATGAGTTAAATCGGTGGCCAAGCTGTGGATTTGTAATTTGGCACTAGGTAGTGAACGATCTTTACATTCAATTTATTTTTACAGTAAGGATTTTTATTTTCACTGGATTTTTTATTTTTATGATTTACCATACGGGTAGTAATTTAGGGTTATAAGTTTTATATGGATAGTTCAAGGAAGACCCTGTGTACAACACTATGCATTTGCATATTTGTTGAAGGGGACTTTGCAAAAGAAATTTTGGGTGAATTGGCAGTTGAATTTTAATGTCAATTGATTCGTTGACAATCATTTTCCCAACATTCATTCCATTTGTACTCTAAATGTGTCGAGTCTGTTTTTTTTGGGGAATGCATATTTTTTTAATCTTCAACTTTTCTATATGCTTATATATATTTTATAAGGTCTATGCCTTTCTTAAATGACTATTTGATATTATTATTCATGATTTCAGACTATGAACTCGAAACTAGATCCATCAATTTAAAATGAAACTAGGCCCAAACTTAGGGGTTTTGAGGTTTGAATTGATAGTTCAAGGCAGACCCTGTGTACAACACTCTGGATATGCATATAAATTGTTGAAGGGGGTTTTGCGAAAGAAATTTAAGGAAAATGGGAAGTCGAGTTTTAATGTCAGTTGATTCGTTGACAATCATTTTCCAAAGATTCACACCATATCTACTCTTGTTGTACCAAGTCTATTTTTTTTATATGAACCCTTTTTTAATCTTCAACTCTTTTATATGCTAATGTGTAGTCCATAAAGTCTATGTTTTTCTAATTATTTGAAATTATGATCCATAATTCCAGTGTATGCACTCGAAACTAGATCTATCTATTTGAAATGAAACCAAACTTAGGGGTTTTGAGGTTTGAATTGATAGTTCAAGGAAGATCTTGTGTACAACACTCCTGCATGCATATATTTGCTAAAAAGGGATTTGCAAAAACAATTTAGGGAGAATGAGAAGTTTAGTTTTAATGTCAATCGATTAGTTGACAATGATTTTCTCAACACTCGTACCATCTTTACTTTGGTTGTGCTGAGTCTTTTTCTTGTTTGGGATTAACATTTTTTAATCTTCAATACTTCTATGAAATTATGATCCATGATTTCAATCTATGAACTCCATGAATAAATATAAGAAGAAGCAAATATGTATCCAGTTCAAACATGTGGTCTCCGTCATGGAAAAGAAGCCACCGATTCATGACTTAAGTAAAACTGTTTGGAGAGGTAAAAATGTTTCTAGATTTTAAAGCTCTTCAATATTGTTTATTATCTATTGCATTGAGATGGAATTAAATTTGCAAAATGCCTCATTTTATCTTTATAATAATCTCGAGTGTAATAATTCAACACATTTTTGCTTGCACACTGGAGGAAAAAATTCCTAGAAATAATTGTGTTTTAGAAGAGAGGAGTTGAACATATGACAACCAATAAAATTTATAGTTGCACAATTTTTCTGAAATTTCACAATTAAACTCTTAAAAATTGCAACTGCATGACTAATATTTTCCACTTCTCGGTAGCGTGTGAGGTTATTCAACTCATCTGGACAGCCTCAGGGGATTCATCAGTATGTGCTTTACGTGGTTTAATTATTTATTAAAAAATGCTATATAATAAGAGGAGATGAGATGAAAGTGCTGCCCTGCAGAAATTCAAGATAAACCAAAAAATTTATGTTTGAGATATCAGAACAATTGGCCCTCGCCCCGGGACCAGTCACGGTCAGGGTTAGGTCCCTTGGCAGACAGCGAACCAGAGATCGAAACGATTCTCACCCCAAAAAGAAACAAAAATATCCAACCTATGCGGGCCCCACCCTCCTTATAATATTTTTGCACCGACATTGTGGTAACCCAATGTCGGTTCCATTTCACGATTGTGGGCATGGCGCGTGTACGGCGCGTAGGAGCAAGAGACCTTCACACCGCCACACCAAAACTATAAATACTACATTCTTATCCTTTGTTTCCATCTACTCCGCTCTGCGTTCTGTCAATTTGTTGTTTGTTATATCGTCTGCAGTTTTTACCAAGTTATTTACTCGTTATTAAAATGGCGGAAGAGCAAAAGGACCGCGGTATGTTCGGCTTATTAGGCAAAAAGAAGGAAGATGAGGGAAAGCAATTTGATCAGACTCCTCCTGGGACTGAGGGTGGTGGATGTGAAGAGGGGAAGAAGACGGGACTGGTAGATAAAGTCAAATACAAGATTCCGGGACAACTGCAAAAGCTCCCGGGAGACGGAAAGCAGTGTTGCGGTCAGCCTGGGGTGAAGAGGAAAAGAAGCCAGGTATGGTTGATAAAATCAAAGAGAAGCTGCCGGGACACCAAATTAAGAATGATGTGGAGTAAGAGAAGATCGTGAAGAGGACTGTCTGAATGACTTTTTCGAACGACTGTCCGAACAACTTTGCCCAAAGACTGTTCGAACGAGTTTCTCTAACTGACTGTCGGAACGATTTTTTTTAACGAGTTTACACCCGAGTTCTGCGTGTCGTGCGGGCTCATCCACGCATTGCAGAAGTCCTTATTCGAACTCGTGTTGATCGAATGATGATCATTTGCCTCCAAACAACCTCCAATATATACAGGCGGGTGGCGGGTTGTGTCACCCAGCCTACCCAAACCAAACACCCAAGCCGACTCGTTTACAATGTATTGTCTCGCCCAAGAGGAAGGTCGGCCCGCCCAACTCATGGGACCGCCCCTCAACTTGCCCAACTACTTATAAACTCGTCCAAGGTTCATTTCGTTTCATATTTTGCACGCACTTCGCATGGTGGAGTCGCTTTGCCCGTCACAGGGACCACAAGTCCTAACACCTCACATCTTAACGCTTATATATCATAGGATTTAAATACTTAAAATTTAAATTTAACTATAAATACTCACAAGGTGGTAGTGGTGGTAATTGCTTCCCTATTTAATGACATGTCATGACTGTTGCGGTGGTTTTTGTTTTCTTTATTCATGACATATCACACCGTTATTGCCAGAGTTGTCTATAATGCGACGTTTAGAAGATTCCGGTGACGGAATCCGACGAAAGAAATTGAGGTTAAATCTTGATTTGTTGCAGTTAAAATGGTTTTTTAACTGCATATTTGGATTCAACACCCTGAAAAACCCCTGGAACGCGTTGATTGTGCAGAAACTAGCTATCAAACTTGAGATTCCAATAAATTGCTGCCGAATTTTCATCGGAAAAACCCATCAAAAAAGCTTTCAAAAAATCGCATTATAGACAACTGTGTTATTGTCACTAGATGGCGTGCATTCAAAGTCATTGGAAGTCATTAGATTTTGGGAATGATTTGTTTGAAGGGCTAGTAATTTATGTTATTGAGATGGTATAATCTTAGTGTTTTAGGGTTTTATAAGAGCCAAGAATTCATTCGTAAATTCAAAAGTATAATTTAAAAAAAAATATTGTAACTTCACCATCAATTATAACGCCATAAATTTGGCCATAAATTGTTAGAATTATAGATTTCAGTCCTTAAGACTGTCTAAGTTGAGTGGCCTAGGGTTTTTTCAAGAATTTAGATCCATTTATATATTAAAGATTACAATTTAAGTAACAAAAAAATTAGGATTTCACTAATAATTCTATAGTTGTATTCCAATTTTGATGGTTGAAACAATGCAAACAATTATATAACATGATGCCATTGTTGTGGAAACTTGATGATCATTTATTGCTACAAAAATGTCTTGGTCAATAGTTGGAGATGCAACATTATCAAGATTCACACCTTATTGGATTTTGGGAATAAATTGCTTTCAGGGCTAATGCTTTTGGTTTGCTAAAAATTTGGTCAAAATTTGTTCAAATTGCAAATTTAAGTTATTTAGATGGTATAATCTCAGTGTTCTAGGGTTTTTTAAGAGCCAAGGATTCATTTGTAAATTCAAAAGTGCAATATAAATGACAAAATATTGTGATCCCGTCATCAATTGTAAAGCCATAAATCTTGCCATTAATTGTTGGAATTACATATTTCAGTTCTTGAGACTGTATAATTTGAGTGTCCTAGGGTTTTTTAAAGGTTCAGAATCTATTTATATATTCAAAAATGACAATTTAAGTAACAAAAAAGTTTTGATTTCCCCAACAATTCCATAGTCGGATTCTAATGATGATTGTTGGAATGATGCAAACCATTATATATCCTAATGCCATATCCTAGTGTCATTGTTGTGAAAACTCACTAATGTGCCATTATTGACAAATGCCTTAGTCAATAGTTACATGTGCAATATCATTAAGTTTCACACCTCATTGGATTTTTGGGAACAAAACTTCAATGTTGCAAAAACTTATTGGGTAACTGTTACGTAAACTAAGAGATGTGTTGTTGCTAACAAAATGTCTCAGTCAATAATTGCAAATGCAACATCATCAAGATTCACACCTCATTGGGTTTTGGGAATAATTTGCTTTTAGGACTAGTGTTTCTGGACTGCTAAAAATTTAGTCAAGATGTGCTTCAATTGCAAATTTATGTTATTGAGATTGTATAATCCAAGCTTTCTTGGGTTTTAAGAGCCAAGAATTCAGTTGTAAATACAAAAGTGCAATTTAAATAACAAAAAATTGTGATTCCACCATCATTGTAAAGCCATAAATATAGCCAGAAATTGCTAGAATTATAGATTTCAATTCTTGAGAATGTATAATTTGAGTGTCCTCAGGTTGTTTTAGGGTTCTAAATCCATATAAGTAACAAAAAATGAGATTTCACCAACAATGCTATATGTGGATTCTTATGATGATTGTTGGAATAATGCAAACAATTATAAAACATATAAGTAACAAAAAAAAATGGGATTTCACCAACAATGCTATATGTGGATTCTTATTATGATTGTTGGAATAATGCAAACAACTATAAAACTTGATGTTACTGTTGCAACAACTTCTGCTAGGGGCATGTTACCATTGCCTCCCATGCAATCACTAAATGGGGTGATGCCCTCTCTCTTTTGCTTGCACATGTCACATCATAAGTGGAAATTATATCATTATTATTTAAAATAATGACTTAGTCTAACTTATGGAAAAATAGTCTTTTTCACCCAACGATACAATTTCAATCAAGAATGTGACTTTTTGTTGTTTAAAATACATTTTTGAATGCATAAATGGATTCAAGAATGTGATTTTTTGTTGTTTAAAATACATTTTTGAATGCATAAATGGATTGAACAACCACTCGGGCACTAGAATTCTAAAGATTAAGCAACTTATACACATGCCTTGTTGGGCACTAGAATTATAAAGATTAAACAACTTATACTCAAGTTTTCTCCATTTTCGTTAAAATTAACTAGAAAAATAAATTAAGCCTATAATTAATATTAAAACATTTTTACCAACTTATATAAATTAACCATACATACTATTTTTAATATATTTAAATATAAATAATTAACCATAAAATAAAAATTTATATTTAAAAATATATAATATTATTAATATTAATAATTAGATATGATATATTCATAAATTATATTTAAATAACTAAATATTTATTAATATTAATTTTTATAATACTTTAAAAATACTAAAAAAATTATATTATTTGTTTTTAATATACAGATTAATTTTAAAATAAAATTTGTGAAAAAAAAATAAAAATTATTGGATAGATTTGGTACCTCACGTATCCACATTTTCCAAGCTAATAAAAATATATCTTAACTCTTCATTACACCATAGGATTCCACTACTTCAAATTTAAATTTAACCATAACTACCCACAAGGTAGTTGTGGTGGTAATTGTTTTCGTATTTCATGACATGGCATTACCGTTGCGGTGGTTCTGGTTTTCTTTATTCATGACATATCATCACCGTTATTGCCACTAGATGGCGTGCATTCAAAGTCTTTGAAATAATTCATGCATAGCACGCAGGGCCCTTCCCTCACATGCAAACAAGACCTGCGTACTAGCTACACAATCATGATTGGCTGCCTGACTAATATTTTCCACTTCTCGGTAGCGTGTGAGGTTATTCAACTCATCTGGACAGCCTCTGGGGATTCATCTGTCTGTGCTTTACTGTGGTTTAATTTCTATTAAAAATTGGTATATAATAAAATACGACGAGATGAAAGTTCTGCCCCGCACAAATTCAAGATAAACCAAAAATTGATGGTTAAGATATCAGAAAAATTGGCCCTCGCCCGTGACCAGTCACGGTCAGGGTAGGGTCCCTTGGCAGACAGCGAACCAGAGACGATGATACCGTACGAAACGATTCTTACCCCCAAAAAAAACAAGAAAATATCCAACTTACGCGGGCCCCACCCTCCTTATGATATTTTTGCACCGACATTGTGGTAACCCGATGTCGGTTCCATCTCACGGTTGTGGGCATGGCGCGTGTACGGCGCGTAGGAGCAAGAGACCTTCCCACCGCCATACAAAAACTATAAATACCACATTCTCCTCCCTTATTACCATCTACTGCGTTCTGTCAATTTGTTGTTTGTTATATCGTCTGCAATTTTTACCAACTTTTTTACTCGTTATTAAGATGGCGGAAGAAGCACCAGCGCACCAGGACCGCGGTATGTTCGGCTTATTAGGCAAAAAGAAGGAAGATGAGGGAAAGCAATGTGATCAGACTCCTCCTCGGACTGAGGGTGGTGGATGTGAAGAGGGTAAGAAGCCGGGACTGGTAGATAAAATCAAAGACAAGATTCCGGGACAACAGCAAAAGCTCCCCGGAGACGGAACGCAGTGTTACGGTCAGCCTTGTGGTGAAGAGGAAAAGAAGCCAGGTATGGTTGATAAAATCAAAGAGAAGCTGCCGGGACACCAAAACAAGAAGGGTGTGGAGTAAGAGAAGATAGTGTAATCTGTGTTTACTCCTCCAGGACTTGGGTGAGGAGCGAGAATAATAGTTAGTGGTTTTATAATAAATGGGACTTCGGGTACCAGCGTACCTGAGCGTCTGTCCGATGTATCGATTAAAGTTATGAATATATTATAATAGTTTTTTCATATTATAACCAAAATTGCAGTTGTATAAGTAAAATTGTAGTTAGAAGGTAATTATAAAGTTTTTGGTTCTAGTAAGATTATTATAAGCAAAATTGTAGTTGTAAGTTGTAAGGTAATTATAAAGTTTTTGGTCTTAGTAGAGGAGGATACAAGTGTTTTATTATCAATTTTGACTTTCTGACTTTTGGCTTTTATAGTTTGTAGTTTTAATGTTGGAAATCTATTTGCAAATAATCCCACTACCATAAAAGTTAAAATAGTGCAAATAATTGCACTACCATAAAAGTAAAAGTCAAAATAGTAACTCATTTTTTTTAAATTGAGATGATCAACTCATTTTTCTAAATGTAACTCATTTTTTTAATTAAGATGATTAACTCATTTTTTAAACAGTATTAAAAAACAAATTACTTCTATTAATATAAAAGTTGTTTACCTACCACACCTTGCCAAACTACACACTATAATATCAGCCAAATTATCATTCAACTATGCCTAATTATCATTCCACTATGCCTATATATATCTTACCTACCTATTTATTGTGGATATATTGTTTGAAATTTGATGTAATTTCTTAAGATTACAAGATTAAAAAAATTCAAAAGAAAAACAAACATACTTCTATTAATATAAAAATTGTTTACATATCACACCTGGTCAAACTATACATACTATAATATCTACCCAATTATCATTACACTATGCTTATATATGATACTACTTATTTTGGATATATGGTTTGGAATTTGATATAATCTCTTAAAATAAATTACAAATCTCACCCACTTATTTTAGATATATGGTTTGAAATTTGATATAATCTCTAATTTAATAAATTTAAATATATTAAAAAAATATTTAAATATTAATTTTTTCTAAAAGCGTATATAAAATATTAAAAAATTTATAATCTTAAATTTGGTAAAATTAAAATATGTAATCAAAAATAAAATAACCTAATAAGAAAGGAATGTGAAAAAAATAATCTTATTCATACCTTGCTACATACGCACTACAGCGACGCCGCCTTTTCGAAACAAAATAACCTGTCATACTTGGATATAAGTACATAAACATTTCAGATGGATCTCAGATTTAGCGTAATTTTGGTTTTTATTATTTATTTTAATAAGTCTTATTATTCTTTGTTAATAAAGCGAGTATCCTTTTTGCTTAGAAGTCATTGGTTGATCGGTAAGCATATGAATATCTATGAACTTTGAAATGGCTAACTTATAAATATGCATGTTCATAAATTATGGATAAAACAAACGATTGAACTACGTCATTGGGTTTATCAAAGTCAACTTTTAAATGGCTAACTTGTAAATATGCATGTTTATAAATTATGTATAAAACAAATGATTAAACTAAGTTATTGGGGTTTATTAAAGTCGTTGGTGGTAGTTAATAGTATTTGTTTTTTTTTCCTCTGTAAAAACTATCTATTATATTATGTATAGTCTTGTAATTACATCCATGATAATAGGATGCCCAAGGCCATCAGTGGCGCTGTGGGCTTGACTTTTGCTGAACAAAACATGCCCAGACCGGGACTTTACTGCCGTGCAGAGACACTTAAGCAATTAAGACCAGACAAAACCGAAGCAATTCCAGAACACCCACGCAGGGGCTCGTTGCCGCTTTGAAACGCCCACGTAGGGGCCCGAAAACTATCATGAACCACCCACGCAGGGGCCCGAGAACTATCATGAACCGCCCACGCAGGGGCCCAAAAACTATCATGAACCACCCACGCAGGGGCGTGACTGCATCCTTGGACCGCCCACACAGGGGCACAAAAAACTGACTTAAACTGCCCACGCAGGGGCATTGGAGCCAAGACATAGACATCCCGCTCTGGGGACTCAGACCATTATGACCAGGACTCGAATTAACCAAAACATACCCAAAGACAAAAGCTAGACCAGAAGGAGCCAGAACAAAACCTGAGCGATGTAGAGTAAGGAAGAGGCGGTCCTTCCGAAGGCTATTCTGGTGGCTTCTCCTCCACTACTTCGCACCAGCCGTAGCGTTCCCTAAGTGCGTCCCAGTCCTCCTCCTCGTTTGCCTTGGTGGTCTAGGTTTCCTGAGCCAGAGGGCACTTTGGAGCCTACCCCGACGTTTCCGCTGGTGGCTGCTCTGCTGCTTCTTGGCTTCCCACTGGGGATTTTCCCAAACTGCATGCCCCTTCATCTTCCTCAGGTTCTTCAAGGAAGAGGACTGAGACGTGGGCGTTGATGCGTGGCTTATCCCTCGAGCTGCCAAACGAGAATATGGTAGACCCAAATGCTGGAGCAGGAGCAGGCTCCGCCTCAGAATCGTCCGCGTCGAGAATCTGGCTGGCCTGAAGGGGAGTGGCCGAAATTCCTCTGTGGCATCGACAGCGGCAACATTGCACCTTCGGTCTGTCAGCTGGAGGGCGAGCTGGCCTTCCACGCGCTGGGCCTCTGCAACGGAACATTGCTGCCAGACAAAGTGAGGATGCAGAGGCTGTAATGGCTCTGCGCTCCACAATTCGGAGCCCCCTGCGAACAGAACCCCCACAATACACAGTATAAATGCCGGAGATAGAGCCCACAACGCTTGAAAACTGAACAAGGAAGCCACAGGAGAGCGTCTGAGCGCCATAATCCAATCTACCGCCCTTATAATAAACTCGAACTGCCGCAGATGCAACCCGCCTGCTTGCCATGATATCACAGTCTGCATTAATGGCCTACCGCCTGCCCTTAATTGCATTTCCATGGCGACGGAGAGCCGAGTTAATGAGGTGCTTGGGCACGGGATGACACATGGCCTCCCTGTGGTTCCGAGTTGACATATGTCTCATCACCCGCATCCGGGGTTGCTACATCGTTCTGAATCAGGTTGGCGCATTCTTGAGCCTGAGCCGTATTGGGTATTATGTTGATGCCGCCTGCGATGAGGGTGTTGGCATTATCTACCCCGATGTTGGCCAGGAGGTCAGCTACCTTATTGCCTGCCCTTTTTGTGTGCATGAACGAGATGACTCTATTACTGCGGAGTAAATGTTCGATTTCCTTCATCCTAGCTTCGAGACGCCAACTAGTGGCTATTTTACTTGCTTGGGACCCATTTTGGAGACGCTTTGCCATTTGAACGAGGATCTGAGAGTCTCCTTCTACGACCAGAGGTTGAAGGTTGAGATCCCAAGCTAGAGTAAGTCCTTGCCAGAGACCTTCCAGCTCAGCTGAGTTGTTGGTGTCCCAGCGTATATTTCCAAAATATATCTGTATGTGAGAGCCTTCATGATTTCTGATAATACCTCCAAAGCCAGTTGTGCCTGGGTTACCCTTGGAGGCGCCATCGAAGTTGAGCTTATAGTGATTCTTTGGGGGAGGCTTCCACTTGCTGTTGCTGATGCTGCTGCTTTTGGCCCCTTCTTTTTTCTGAAGAGCCTGCGGTAATATCAAGTGCCAGTTGTTTAGGATGTTTTCCTCATTAGCTTGAGTTGGCAAATCCTCCAGTGACCATTTGCGGAGCATGAGAGTCTCTTGGAGATTCATGCATAGCCGATTCCATATGTCCTCAATTTGAGAACATTGATTTTTAAAAATTCTTTTGTTTCTTTCTTTCCAGATGCTCCAAAGGATTAGCCCCGGGAGGATGTTCCATAGCCGATTTAGGAGCTCGCTTTTGTAAGGTCTCTGGGGCCATTGTCTTAGAGTGTTGATTATGTCGTTCTCCTTCCTACATTGTCGTTGACATCTGAAGCTCGCTTTTTCCCATAGCTGATTGGCAAGGGGATAGGCATCCAAGAGGTGTTGGAGAGTTTCCTCATTGTGCTTGCAATTGTGGCAATAGGAGGGGCCCTGGTAGTTCCTTCTTCTTAGTTTATCCCAAGTGAGTATTCTTTTGTGCCCTAGTAACCATAAGAAGTGCGAGACTTTGGGCCAAGAGTCAAGTTCCCAGATTCTGCTCCAAATGGTGTCAATAGGGGCATTGCTGTTGTGTAATATCTTGTACGCCTCAGAAGGAGAGTAGGAGCCTTTTGGCTGGTATCCCCATCGAAGGATATCATTGCCTTCGTTGTATCTGATGTTCCTTTTGCTTAGCTCCACCTCCAGCTGCATAGTATCTTGAAGGATAGTGTTCTGGATTATCTGGTTTCCCGGTTTCCATTGCCTGAAGTCGTGCCTCTCCTCCAGTTGCCAGTACTGCAAGACTTTTTCCTGTTTCTCCTCCGGCCTGGGGGGTGCATGATCCGAGATTAGAATGAGGTTGAGTTTTGGCATTTGATTCCAAGCATCAGTCCAGAAATGTGTCGTCCTGCCATTCCTCACTTCCCAGAAACTGTGCTCTTGTATAAGTTGATAGTGATTTTTGGCAGCATTCCACATGACCGATCCCTTGTCGGTGGGGGTGAACCTAACGAGGTCTTCCTGAGGTCTGCTGTGAGCATATTTAGCCGTCCAGAGATTGGCCCAGGGCTTGTCTGGATTGGAGACCCATTGCCACCAGATTTTGGCCCCCATGATGGTGTTGCTGTGCTCAGGGTCTCTCAGACCAATCCCTCCTCTGTTTTTAGGCATGCAAACAGTGGTCCACTTTACCAGGGCCCATTTACGATTGGTGGTCGTGCTGCCCCAAAGGAAACTGCGCTGAAGGTTCCTTATTTGTTTGAGTACCCATTTCGGCGCTGCTAGGCTGGAGAACATATATAGCGGCATAGCCTGAAGAACGGATTTGATGAGCACAACTCGACTGACCAGGTTTAAGGTTCGATGAGTCCACAGGTTAAGACGCGATTCAAGCCTTTCAAGAAGGGATTGCCAAGTTGAGTGTTTTATGGCCGTGGCAACAAGCGGAGCTCCCAGATAGTTGGAAGGGAGGGAAGCAGCAGGGAAGCCTAGAATGCAGGTAACCGCGGTCTTGACCGAAGAGGGAGTGTGGAAGAAGAAAATCTGAGACTTGCGGCAGTTGACATTGGTACCAGAGGCTTCTGAGAAGTCATTGAGCAAGGCTTTGAGGCGCGAGGCTTCCTGGACGGAGGGATAACCAAAGAGCATGGTGTCGTCGACAAACTGCTGATGGGAGTTTGCAGGGGTATTATGAACAGAGAGGCCTTTGATCTGGCGAGAGAGGAGTGCATTTTTTATGTGACGCCCTAGCCCTTCTGCCATGAGGATGAAGAGGAAGGGGGACAGAGGGTCGCCTTGCCTGATCCCTCTAGACGGCTTAAAGGGTTGGGAGGGGATGCCATTGATGAGAATGGAGAACTGAGGAGAGGTAATGAGGCTCATGATCTATCGGACCCACATAGAGCAAAAACCAAAGGCTGAGAGCATGTGCTAAATGTAAGTCCAGCTTAATTTATCAAAAGCTTTAGAGAGGTCTAGTTTAAGGAGCATACCTGCTTGCTTTGTGGTTTTGAGGGAGTGAATTATCTCGTGTGTGAGAATAATTCCATCCATAATTTGCCGCCCTTCCACGTAGCCTGACTGTTCCGGAGAGATAAGCATGGGTAAGAGGGGCTTGAGCCTATTCGCAATCACTTTAGAGATAACTTTGTATATAACATTGCAAAGAGCTATCAGCCTGAACTTGTCAGGGGTGATTGAGTCTTCTTCTTTTGGAATGAGCGCAATGAAGGTTGAGTTCAAAGAAGGGAGCAGCTAGTGGAGGTTTCTGGATTCTTCTACAATTTGCCAGACCTCATGCTTTAACAAATCCCAGAAAGTGTGGAAGAAAATTGTGGTGAAACCATCTGGGCCGGGGGCCTTACCTGCCTTTAGTTGAGACATAGCATCGTCCACCTCCTACATCAGAATGGGGCGAAGGAGAAGTTCATTGTGCTCTTCCGTGATGATCTTTGGCACATTGTTGGTTATTCTTGCAATAGCCAGGCGCCTATCTCCTTTAGGTTCGATATGGACTTGGGCAAAGTGCTTGAGAACCGGGGGCCTTACCTGCCTTTAGTTGAGACATAGCATCGTCCACCTCCTGCATCAGAATGAGGCGAAGGAGAAGTTCATTGTGCTCTTCCGTGATGATCTTTGGCACATTGTTGGTTATTCTTGCAATAGCCGGGCGCTTATCTCCTTCAAGTTCGGTATGGACTTGGGCAAAGTGCTTGAGAAATTCCTTCTCAATTTCCTCGTGAGATTCTATTTTGGCGCCTCCCTGAGTTTAAACGAAGGGGATGCTGTTGTGCATTCTTTGTTGAACCGTGGTTTTGTGGAAGAATTTGGTGTTGCGTTCGCCTTCCTTCAACCATCTTATTCTGGATTTCTGCTTCCAGTAAATTTCCTCATGTTTCCTCCTTTCCTCCAACTTGCTGTGGATGCTGCGTTCCTGTGCCAGTGTTTCTTCAGTGTGTCCCTCTGTTGTTATCTTTTGTTGGAGAGCCATCAATTCCTTGTTTAGCTCTTTTTGGGAAGTGAATATATCACCAAAGGTCTCCCTGTTCCATTGTTTTAAGTGGCCTTTAACAAACCTGAGTTTTTACTGAAGCTGAAACATCTTCTATCCTTCAAGCGGAATGAAGGTTGTCCATATATTTTGAATCATGTCCTTGAAGGTAGGATGAGTTAGCCAGAACTCTTCGAAGCGGAATGGACGTCTGGTGGGATTGCCTGGTCTTTGCCATTGGATGGCGATCGACCAGTGATCTGAGCCAGTGTGTGGAAGGATGGCTGCGGAGAAATCACCTCCCAGGTGGACTGCATTATCTGATAAGAGGAAGCGATCCAATTTGGATGCTATTTGATGCCTGCCAGTTCTGCGATTGCTCCAAGTGAAGGTTCCATTGCCGAAAGGCATATCTATGAGAGAGGTATTCTGAATGAAATCCTTGAAGTGGGAACTTTCAGAGTCCAGTCTATTGCGCCCTCCAATCTTCTCTTCGAGCTTGGTGATCATATTAAAATCCCCACCTATTATCCAGAGTGGGTGTTTTCTTTCATTGCCCATGACCTCTAAATTGTCAAGGAGAGCAGTTTTACCTCCCGCGTCCTGAGGGAAGTAAACATTTGAGAGATTTCCATGAATGTTCGTACCAAGGATGTGAAAAGTCGCTTGGATGAAGTGATGTGATGCATGCAGATCTGATATAGCTATTGCCTGTGTGTTCCAAGCAATGGCGAGCCCTCCCGAAGCACCCGAGGCATCCACTACTGCCGCTCGACAACCTGGCCAGGCCTTGGAGAAAATGTTGTCTAAAGTTGCACTGTTACATTTAGTTTCTTGCAGAAAGCACATTTGTGGTTTTTCTACCTTAATCATGTGTTTTAACATTCTAAGTTTGCTGGGGCTATTTAGCCCTCTGACATTCCATGATACTAGCTTCATATTTAACTATTGATGGAGGGTTTGTAGTACTTCGTCAGTTTAGCATACCTACCCGAGTCTACTAGAATCTTTCCTACCTCAATCGTTCTCTGGAGATCCGTTTTTCTTCCTCTTTTCTTGGATTCTTTTGGGAGTTGGTATCCGTCCCAATGGCTGCCAGGTTGTATGCCTAGTTGTTGCTGATGAAAGGCTCTGGAAATAACAACCTCCATCTTGTTGATTTGAGCCTCTGAGATGCTGTCGTAGGCCTTCTTATGGCAAGCCAGTTCTAGCTCTATGATGTCTAAGCCGGTCATATCTATACTCTCGGGTTCTTCTTCCATTCTCTGCACTTGATTATCTTCGTCCTGATTTGACTCCGAGTTTGGTTGAGGATCTAGCTTTCCATCAATATCCATAGCCTTTCCTTTTCCTTCCAGCTCTGTGAATCCACCCGAAAGGGTAGCCGGGTTGCTGAGGGGGGGAGGGGGGGGATGCTTGGATATGGAGGCAAAGGGAGGTGGAGGGATGGAGGAGGTGGGGGGGGCAGAGACATCTGCAGAGAGCGGGGTCTGGTCTTCAGAGATTCTCGATAGGGTTTCAAAACTATTCTTGGTGGATGGTCCTTGATTATTCGCTTGCTGGGGCTTGCTACTATTGCTAGGTCTCTTGTGAGCACGCTTTCTGCTTGGGGCCTTTGTGAAGCCATCTTGGGCCTGTGCTTCAGAGGGAACAGGGGAAGTAGTTTTAACATTGAGCGGACAGTCCCAGAAGAGATGCCCTAGAGCATGGCATTTTCTACACCTGAAGGGGACGTGCTCGTAGTCCAGAGGCTGAATCCATTCTTCATCTCTATGAAAAAGACTTATCGATTCTGGCAAAGCTTCATTCAATCTGATAAAGACACAGATGCGAGCATAGGATATATGTATGCGCTTTTTTGTTCCTTCGGTAGCCCTGATGAATTCCCCAATTCCATTTCCTATATTTTTAAGGATGTCTTCGTCCCAATACTCATCTGGAAGCGAGTACAACCGTATCCACACAGGCGCCCATGTGAGATCTTCCTTGTCCGGGTTGAATCTGGGAATCCAATCCCTCGGGTACAGACCTGCGGAGTTGAAAAAATAGGGCCCCTCTCCCAGGATTCTGTATTTGTTCTCCAAATAGAAGAAAATCGCTGTGAAAAAACCTTTTGGTCCCAGTTGCAAGGTTACATCTCCTTTTGGCTTCCATTTCGCCGCAATCCATCCATATAGGGCTCTCTCAGTCGGCCAGAACCCAATAAACTTCCCTATAAGGGCATGATCCCTCATGAATTCGATTCTCTGGTCTATTTTTTGTCCTGGCAGTTCTATTCGAGGACGCTCCTTGGCTATGGGTCTGCATGTTGCAGACGTGACTTTCGGGGGTTCCCCGTGATTCTCCCCGCTGTCTTGCCCATCATTGTTTTGTCCTTCTCTCCCTGCTATTCTGTTGCTGCTATTCTGGTGCAATTTGTTTTTGTTCATCATTCCTTTATCTAGAGATCCGAATACCAGATCGATTTCCGGTCCGTGCAGCGAAGATTTCGCTCCTGGGGAGGGCTCTGACGCCCCCCCTGCGATCATGCCATAACGAACCTGGGAACCCTGCTGCTCTGATGCATGACTGGGCCCTTGGTTCAGAGTCTGCAACTGATCAGGGAAGCGCAGACTGCGCCGTGACAGAGAACTCTAGTCGATTCTGCAGAGAACCCTAATCCGACCTCACCAATTCCTTCAAATTTGAGTTAATAGAATTTGTTATGATAGGGCTGTTAATACATTGGAAATGAGTTTTTGTATTTATTTAAGTTGAAGGGATGATAAAAAAAAGTTATATGTTTTTTTTATTAATATTTATTATCAAGTGAAAATTAATTTCAAACTTTTTTTAAGCTGTGAATGTGATTTATTTTCATGATTTGTATAATGGTTAACGAATTTTTTTAAACAAAAGGTTTAGTGTATTACTTATATAGCTTATTTATGTTTAAGGTATTTGTATATATAATTGTAAATTTATATTGATTTCGAAAATGTTTTTCTAGTTTGTTTAAAAGGTGTTGATAGTGTGGTATGCTTATCTATAATTTGTTTTGGATATTTCACTGAATACTTTGTCACGACATTCGTCACCACATTTTTAATAAAAAAATAAACTAAAATTTGAATTCATGTTATGAGGATTAATTTTCCTTAGATATATAGATTTGATTAATTATTGTTTTGTTGTTTATGCATGCAATAGATAATATGCAACAAACAGAGAACACGTGAATACAATCATTAACAAAACACAATAAACACCATGATATGCTTTGGCAAACACTTTTGGGAGAAAACCTAACTGGAAGGTGTGGTTGTTTTGCTCACATTTTCTAAAATGGAAATGATACAAATACAAAGGAGAAGACACTCTCTATGGAGTTCCTTCAAAGTTTTGCCCCTTAGTTTGTTACATAATAAAAATCCACTTTGTTATGCTCTGTCTTTGTCCGCAATTAACTATTTTCTCTACTTTGAAACAAATACAATCAAATAAGAATGGAACCCATTTTCCTCTTAGTAATTTAGTTATAAGATAAATCGATAACCAACTAGGGGTTAAATTTGACCCATTTAACCCTAAACATGAGTTACAACAAGACTCTTCTAGAGTCTTATTTATAGTCCCCACGCAGCCAACCCTTTTTACATGAGTAAGGAGGCTTAGCATGGTATCCTCTCAAATTATAGTGGTCAATCACAATAGGTCAACGTTTAGGAGGCATACATTTTGTAGTTGAACTCCATTTGACATCATTCTTGCACCATTGGAAATCTCTTTGAGTGTAGAATAATGTTAGGGAGTCTCACACATAAGTGACAAAGTTCTACCTTCCAAAAAACATCATTTAGTTTCTAAAACTGGCCTTCTAAGGTTTCTTACCCCAATTCTCCAAATTGGGACCCATTGTTAAAACTGCTCCTATAAGCTAATTTCCAAGGACTTTTCCACCCTGAAAACCATTGAGATGGATGACAAATAATATAATGATCCAATATAGATCATACCTTCCCTTTTTTGGAGACTTTTGGTCCCTAAGACATTTTATTGAATTAGATGAGAGAAATTTTCCTCTATCTTCTCCCTAGAGTACCATTTAACCTTCACTGGAAGCTTTCCTTTTAACCCAACTTACCAAAGATCACACTACCCCTGTTTTGTAGTTCTGGACCTCTTCTGCAAAATTATATCCTCAATCAACTTTGTATGAGCATCTAGAGCTAAGTCCTTTCTGGAAAGAGGGATCATCTCCTCTTCCTAATCCAACATAGATGACACATAGAGTTGTAGGTTTCCACTTTCACCACTAAGTAGATGTGCATGTATGGGGGTATATTGAGTCGGTAGGAATTATCTCTCACCTCTTCCAATATCTCGAAAGGACTATAACGTAAGGCCTTGAATTTTTTTATTAGGACCTTGTAGCCTCTCCTTGTTCAACTATGATCATACTCTACCTCCCACTCTAAATAAATTATTTGTTTTGTGTTAATCATGTCAAGTCATATACTTTTCCTACAACTTCCTTAGTGTCTCTTGTGCTTGTAGATAACTTTTCTTGTTCTTCTCAACAATTTTCTTTTTACATTAAAGCATACGGCGTGTGATCCTCCCTCACTTCTCTTTGTTTTCCATATGCAATATTTGAAGGTGAAGATGGAAAATATTCAAAACAAGTTTCAAATGCGGACTTACTAATAGAAGTGCGAACTACTCTATTATAAGAGCGTTGTATATATATCATATTTCCATCCCAAGTCTTTGAATGTTTGTGATTATAAGACCTAAAAAGTTACATCAAACTCCTGATGAATACTTTTGTCTGCCCATAATATGTCTGTATATGAAATGTTGTATACCTCTTCAACTTCGAGTCCATATTCTCCCATAATGTATTCATGCACTAAGAAATATAGTGTCTATGTTTTAAAATATGCCCCTTGTTATCTAAAGTGAACCTAGACCTATCCAAATAACAAGTTTGTTGCTTCTTACCCGTTGGTGGTCTTTTAACAAGGCATGACAATGCACCTTTCCCTGAACCTGTTAACTACCATTATAGTCATGTTTCTTCCAGGTCATTGATAAACCTCCCACAAATACCATGTAAATGCTTTCCCAAGGATGAGTGGGTATAATTATGGAATGGTATACACATTAGATAAATTTTGAAGGAAAAAATGGCTCTCAAAACAAAAATGTACAACAAAAGTCAACTTTGTAAGAACCAATAAGATTTAATATGATGATGTCAACCATGGGGAATGATTCAATATTTTTTGAGTAAAAAGATTAAAAAAATAAAAAAACTATTTTTTCAACTCGTATTTTCAACTTATCTCCCTATGATTTTACTCAAATAACGAGCAGGAGCACTAGTTGGATACAAAATTCAATTTTGCGTCGAAGGAGTACCCATGTTGCATACTTTTGATCAACCCTACAACACAAAAAAATGTGAAATACATGAAAAAATGTGATTGAAATCATGTTTTTTCATGTATTTCATATTTTTCATGTAGTAGGGTTCATCGAAAGTATGCAACCTGGGTACTCCTTGGATGCAAAATTTAATTATGCATCCAACGAGTTCTCCCGCTTGTAATTTGAGTAAAATTGTAGGGAGATAAGTTGAAAAAGTAGTTTTTTTTTTTTTTTTTCCCTCCGAAACTTGATGAAGTAATCTAATCTTATTTTATTATTTCCACTATTATTTTATAATATTCCTTGGGAGGTCCATTTTAGACCTCAAATTTGTTATAATGCCTTGTTTCATGTTACTAGGCTTTTTGATATAACAAAGCATACATCCTTTTATGTACCTAGCTAAGTGTTCTTGCATTTTGAGCCAATACACATACCTATGTAAATTGATCATTGTTTAGTTTCCATCACTCATGTTTAGGAAAACATAACTTGTCCAACCTATAGAGTAACCCATTCTAGAGATGATTATCAACTATTATATCTCCATTATCTACATGAATCTGGCTTTACAAGTGTTAAATCACCTCCTTGAAGTCCTCATCCCCTATATACGCCTCTTTATATACATCATGGGTAAAAGGATCCATGTGTATCATAGTTCCCAAAGATGTTATTTTTGATGCGGGTGGCCTTGAAAGCATATCAACCAACATATTTGTGCTATACTTCTTGTCCTCAATCAGTATATGATATGAAATTGTTGTAAAATCCCATCCACTTGTAATAATTGGTTTGTTGTTACTTACTGTGGGCGTGCAGGTACTATAACGACTGGTGATTTGTGTGGAAAATTGTCTCCTTTCCCATCAAAGGGTGTTTCCACTTCTTGACAACTTGTATTAGGACCTAGATCTCCTTAACATAGGGAGGGTCATTGATAACTGCCCAATGAAACACTTCATAATGGTAGCATATAAGCCTTCCTCCCTACATTAATACCACTCCCATAACATACCCACTCACAATTTTCCCCACTTCGAAGGGATACTACAAGTTTGGTAATGCAAGAAGTGATGTTTCACTATTTTTCCTCTTCAACCCCTCAAATACCCTTTGTTGGCCCTTTCTCCACTAGAAACTCTTGCCACTTGTTGTTATGGCATGGAGAGGTGTAGTTACTGATGAAAATGAGGCTATGAAGTTCCTCAAGTACTATGTTACCCCAACAAAAATCCAAACCTATGAAACATTTATGAGCATTCATATTTTGGATCATCGACTACCTTAGGGAGGAATCTAACTTGCATATGTTTTGTTAATTCACCCCTAGTGGAGGATCATCGTTCTTTCTTTCTACACGACTTGGGCCCAAAGCCGATTAATGGGGTGTATGCATCTAACCATTTAAGCTAGAACCTCCATCTCCTATGACCACATTCTTGAAGGAGGGGTTTGCACATCCTTGTCGCCACCACTACTTCTTGTGATGCTTGCCATGGTCATTCTCACACCACATCATATGGGTTAAGCATTAGACCAATGTCTTGAATTTTGTGCAACTAAGGGAGAAATTTCCCTAGAAAAACACTCTATGAGGTAACCCCTTTCACCCTTGAAGCGAATTATTTCTCAAGTGAAAATTATTTTTATGAGTGCAAAAGTTATTTCAAATTTTTTTATAAAGGTATTTTGACATGTGAAAAATAAAATCACTTAAGTGATCTAATTCAACATGTGCAAAAATGGATCACTTCAGGAGCTTTCAAAAACCTAATTTGAGTTAGAGATTTTGTCTCAAAGATTCCTATATATTAAAGAGAAGCCTTCATTTGCAACACATCGAGTTCTCTCTCTCTTGCTTTAGTGATATAGCTCTCACATTAGTGATCAAGCCCTCCCATCAGTGATTTATCTCTCTTATTGTTATCAGATCTATTGTAGATTTACAGATCTTTGATTATCAGTGGAAAATCTCTTATCATCATTGGAAAATCTCTTATTATCAGTGGCAGATAGATGATTATTAATGGCATATCCCTTATCATCATTGGAAGATCTCTTATTATCAGTGGCATACCTATGATTATCAGTGGAAGATCTCTTTTCATCTCCAGTGATCTCTTTCGCATTGGTGATAGATCCCTTGCATCAATGTTTTATCTCTCTCACTGTTAGCAAATTTATTGGAAGCCTGTATTTTCGTTTCAACATCAACAGATCTAGTGGAGATTTCTCTCTCGCATTTCTGGAGATTTCCTTCTTGCATTATTGTTTAGCAGATTTTTTATTATTGGCAAGATCTCTATCTTTTATTATCATTAGTGGCGGATCTCCCTTGTATCAGTTTTTGCAGATCTCCTATTCGCACTTGTAATCTTTTCTAAAGGATTGAAGGATATGTTATTCTACACGTGTGATCAAATATCTCACTTCAGGAGATCTATCCTAGTTTGAAAAGGGGTAATGTTGTTGTCATTGAGAAAAGGGTTTCGTACTCTGCTTATGTATCTTTTCTAAACATTTGATGAAGATCTAATAGAAGAATATTATTAAATGGCTTTCCCCCAATGTGGGTTTTTTCCCTGGTCTTGGACCAAATTTGTTGTGTTATGCTTCTTAACCTGCAAATGATACCCAAATACAGAATATGCGAAGAAAAGAGACCGAGAACACCGAATATGCGAAGAAAAGATATCCAGAACACAAAATAGCGATGACTTTTTTATTTCAGAGAGTAATGTTCACTTGCCTCTTCGAGGGGGCAACCTCCAATAGAGCAGAGCTCGATTACAAAGATAAGACACGATGCTCCTCGCAGGGAGTTACTATCCTATATATATGACTCCTATAAGTGATACCACAGGTCAATACCGCTTATTACTAATACCGTCCGCCCATTTGCAACTAACTGTGGTTCCTTTATTAATTGCGGATTAACCACTTACAATTATTAATATGGGCTTTATTGACTCTTAACTATGACGTGGTCCCGTTACATAGATAAGGGGGTTAGTGTGGGACCCTAACATGCCCACCCCCTTAAGACTAGCCTTGTCCTCAAGGCTGAAGCTGCAGAAACTGCTGCAGAATAGTGGCTGGCTCCCAAGTTTCATCTTCTGGAGAGGTGTCTTTCCATTTGACTAGGACTTCCTTAATCATGCGGCCACGCGGTTGCTTGACTCGTGTGTCGAGGACCTGTTCTGGTTGAAGCCAGATGGACCCTTCTTCGTCTAATTCTGGTAGACTAGTCTGAATTCTGCAATTGTTCCCAATCACTTTCTTGAGGCATGAGACATGAAAAACTGGATGGATTTTTGCAGTAGGTGGCAAAGCCAACTTGTAGGCCACTTCTCCAATGCGTTGAAGTACTTGATATGGTCCATAGAATTTGGGAGAGAGTTTCTGACATCCTTGTCTTTGAGTGATGTTTGCTTATATGGTTGGAGCCGTAAAAAGACCTGATCCCCTTCTTGAAATTGGCGCTCTGAGCGATGCTGGTCTACCTGTTTCTTCATGCGGTTCTGAGCTTGGTGAAGATTCTCTCGAAGATGGGCGAGCGTAGTTGCGCGGTGTTGTAGGAGTTGATCCACTGCTTGTACTTTTGAGCAGCCCTTGAGATATGAAGTAGGTGAAGGCGGGAGTTGACCATATACTGCTTCATATGGAGTCATTTTGGTGGTGGCATGATAGTTGGTGTTATACCACCATTCTGCCAGAGGTAGCCACTGTACCCAAAGGTGTTGCTTTTCTGAAGTAAAACACCTAAGGTAGGTTTCTAGACATTTCTTGACTGCTTCAGTTTGACCATCTGTTTGCGGATGGTAGGAATTACTGATTTTTAGTTGAGTGCCTTGTATTCTGAAGAGTTCCTGCCAAAAATTGCTGGTGAAGATCGGGTCGCGGTCGGACACAATAGAAATGGGCATGCCATGCAATTTGAAGATCTGATCCATGAAAGTTTGAGCAACCAAGGTGGGTGTAAATGGTGGGGGAGAGCGCAGAAATGAGCATATTTCGACAATCGGTCCACAACCACCATGATGACTGCCTTGTTCCCTGACTTTGGAAGACCTGTAATGAAATCCATAGAAACTTCGGTCCAAATGGATGCCAGAATGGGCAATGGTTGTAAGGTGCCTGGTGTGCTGACTGTTTCCCCTTTGTGGCGTTGACAGACCTCGCATTCGGTTACGAATGTAAGGATGTCCTTTTTCATGCCGTTCCAGAAAAATGATCTTCTGGTGCAAGCATACGTCTTCTGAAAGCCCGAATGTCCTGCAATGGGAGATGAGTGCATCTCTACCAAAATGCGACTTTTGAAGGTGGATGTTGGTGATATTACGATTCTGTCCTTGTAGCGAAGAATATCATCCTGCCACGAGTAGCCCTTGGTGGAATTTGGATCGGCCTGTAATTGAGAAATGATTTGGGAGAGCTCGGGGTGTGAAAACCATTCTCTGCGAGCTTCTTCAATCCATTCTGGAATGGGGAGGGAAATAGCTAGCAGGGTGCTTTCTTCCTCAAATTGGCGAGATAATGCATCTGCTACACTATTGTCTTTCCCTTTCTTGTATATGATCTCATAATCATATCCCAGCATTTTGGCTAGCCATTTATTTTGTTGTGGGGAGGATAGGCGTTGCTCCAAAAAATATTTAAGACTGTGATGATCTGTGCGGATTTGGAAATGTCGCCCAATAAATAATGTCGCTAGGTGTCAACTGCATGTAAGATGGCCATCATTTCCTTCTCGTATGTAGATTGGCCCTGATTCTTCCCACTGAGTTGTTGGCTTGTGAATGCCAATGGTCTCCCTTCCTGCATTAAAACTGCCCAATACCTGTTCCTGAAGCATCACATTCAATGACGAAAGATTTGGTGAAGTCAGGGAGTGCTAAAACTGGAGTGGAACACATGGCATTTTTTAGAGCTGTAAAGGCCTGTTGTGATTCCTCATTCCAGAAGAAAGAATTTCTCTTTAGGAGTTGGGTGAGGGGTTTCGCTATGCGACCATAGTTGCAGAAAAATTTACGATAATAGCCTGTGAGACCCAAAAATCCGCGTAAGCTCTTCAAGGTCTTAGGTTGAGGCCATTCCTGCATTGCTTGGATCTTTTTGGGGTCCACCTTGACACCCTCACGCCCCATAATGTGGCCCAAATACTCCACCTCGCCCATGCCAAATGAACACTTGGACATCTTCACGAATAATTTCTGATTGCGTAGCAGTTGCAAGAGTAGATCTACATGCTGAAGATGTGCCGCCCACGTGCAACTATAGATGAGGATGTCATCGAAGAAGACAAGGACAAATTTCCTGAGATATGGTTTGAGAATGTGGTTCATAAGGCTCTGAAAAGTAGAGGGGGCATGACAAAGACCCAACGACATGACCAGGAATTCATAGTGGCCTTCATGAGTTCTGAAAGCAGTCTTGGGTATGTCGACTTCCTTCATGCGGATCTGGTGGTAACCTGAGCGAAGATCCAACTTCGTGAAAAATTGAGCCTCGTTGAGTTCATCCAGCAAATCATCAACCACTGGAATGGGAAATTTATCTTTGACTGTCAGCTTATTGAGGGCCTTGAAGTCAGGACACATCCGCCACTCCCCATCTTTTTTGAGCACCATAACCATTGGGGATGAATAAGGACTGATGCTGGGACGAATGACCCTTGCTTCCAAAAGTTCCTTGATGATTTTTTCTATTTCGTTCTTCTGGGTGAACGGATATCTGTATGGGCACACATTTGGGGGTTGGGCCCCTGGAACCAAGGTGATGCTATGATCATGTTCCCCTCGCGAGGGTGGAAGCCCATGAGGCTTGTCAAAGACCGGCAGATGGTTGTTTAAAATCTGTTGCATCTCAGGATGAAGTGGCGGCTGCTTGGTTTCAACTCCCTGGATGGCATTAAATTGAGCTACCACTCCATGATTGCCCTTTTTTAACAATTTTTCCATCCTATGCAAGCTTATGATAGAGGGGGCTCCCACCTGGAGTCCTCAGAGGGTATGTGTGTGGTCGTTCTGCTTAAAACTCATATACAACTCCTGGAAATACATTGTGATTGGCCCAAGTGTGCGGAGCCAGTCAGCTCTGAGGACAATGTCACAACCCCCCATGTTTATGGCAAACATGTGGGTTTTCAACTGATACTCCCCCATTTGAAGTTTGACATTTTCACAACGGCCTTCACATTTCATTGTGCCCCCATCTGCAATTTGAACTTGGAAGTTAGAAACTGCTCGTAGAAAGCAGTGCACTGTTTCTGCGACTTTTTGATGGATGAAATTATGTGTACTTCCACTATAAATCAAAACCACTACTGGGCGATGTTTAATAAACCCTCTGATTTTGATTGTTTGAGGAGAAGAAATCCCTGCCAGGGCATGCAACGAAATAACTGGTTCGTCAGAGACATCGTCCTGTTGGTTATCGTCCTCTAGCGGCTCATGTTCCTCAAGTGTAGGATCTTCCTCTGTTGAGTTGGAGTCAGTGGCATCTATTTGAAAGAATTTGGGCTCCTTACATTTATGACCTGGGGAGTATTTGTCATCACAGTAGTAACATAGTCCTTGCTTCCTTCTTTCAGCCATTTCTGCAGGGGACACCTTTTGGACCTTAAGTGTTTGAGTCGTGTGCTACACCTGTGGGAGGTGACCTTTAGCGGGGAAATTTGGCCGACTGTATTGGGCTGCTAATGCACGTTCCACCTTACGAGCTACCTTGCAAGCCTCCATCCACGTGGGAGGGTGGTGAAGTAGCGGTTGAGCTCTGATGGCTTCTTTAAGACCGCTGATAAAACATTTCGTGTAGAACTCATCTGAGAGACCCTTAGTGCAGAAAGCTAACCTTTCAAAAGCATTAATATATTCCTCTACTGTACCAGTCTGTCTGAGCTTAGTGAGAAGACCCAAATAAGAGTCTTCTTGTTCAAAGCGATCTTTAAAAGCTTTGGTAAATTGGGCCCAAGTCCTAAAATAGCCATTAGAGCGCTGATGCCATTCCCACCATTGCCAGCGTTCATTGTCAAAGTACATGCTCCCCAACACAAGCTTAGTCGCATCATCTAGGATCTGATTCAATTTGAAATACTGGTCCATTTGGGATAGCCATGCTACTGGGTGAGAACCATCAAATTTATGCATATCCAACTTAGGAAGTCGCTGATTGGGTGGTGGGTGGGTGTGCCAGACGTGAGGAGAGTGGCTAGATTCACCGTAAATGCCTTCATAGCCATTATATCCCTCCTCGTGGCCTTGCTCCTTGCCGTTTGACCTCAAATCCTCCTTGCCTTCTCCTTGCAATTTATGTAGCTGCAGACTCATTCCTTGAAGTAGTTGGGTCATGTTACTCAGATCTATTTTGTCTAGCTGAGTGTGGATTTTATTCACCGCTTCCTCCAGTTTGTCCATCCTTTCATTGGCCATCACTTGAGCTCTAGTTGCTACCATACACCGTTATGATGAAAAAAAAAATTGGGATTGCCAAAATTTTTTTTTGCCCAATTAATTGAATGGTACCACGATGCTCAGCTCGTCGTCCTGATTTTAATGGGCTATATCACCAATAAGCATCCCGGAACATCTCATATTTTTTTTTTTTTGCTTTTTTTTTCTTTTTTTTTAAGAAAACTCCTAACGGAGGTTTACTCCTTCTTGATCAATACTACAGTCGCCAAATCCTCAAAATGTCAATGCGGCCAAAAGTCCTGCGACAATTATACCCTGGTATAGGAACCCTGCACAATGCTTCTGGTCTGCTAGATCTGAGAGAACTGGCTGGTTGGGACCGATGTCTGCTGCAGCTGCACTCCTTTGCTCAAGCGGATCTGGAAGAGATGATGAGTAAAAAAGGAACTAGGGTTTTGGGGAGTGTCAGGTGCTACAGATCGCAATATACATAAGGGTCTGGCAGTAGTACTCGACCCAATGTTTCAGGGCTCTAACTCAGGAGGGTCGACCATACCCTTAGCCGTACCACCCGACTACCCTATCGTACGGGCAAGTAATCTCTCCGAGTGCTGTTCTCGGTGTACTGTAGCCGCAAAACGGTCGCTGGTTTATCTATGGCGAGGTTTAAGGGAGCCTATGGGGCTTCCGATATACCCAGAGGGTACGTGGAAGACAGTCCGTGCGCGGTTCTGTCTAATGCGCTACTACTCGAAGGGGTACCCACAGGGTTACAAGGGAGTCCAACAGATGTGACCACCTCTTGTATTTCCTATGTGCATGCCTCCCCAAATCCGCAAATTTATCGCGTCAACGACAGATCCCGTGGTTTTAAAGACGTCGGAACACGTCTCGAGCCAAAAAAAAAAATTGCTACTAATTGGAGATCCCACCGCCCCTGGAAGAAGCTCTGATACCACTTGTTATGCTTCTTGACCTACAAATGATACCCAAATACAGAATATGCGAAGAAAAAAGACCGATAACATAGAATATGCGAAGAAAAGATATCCAGAACACAGAATAGCGAAGACTTTATTATTCAGAGAGTAATGTTCACTTGCCTCTTCGAGGGGGGCAACCTCCAATAGAGCAGAGCTTGATTACAAAAATAAGACATGATGCTCCTCGTAGGGAGTTACTATCCTTTATATATGACTCCTACAAGTAATACCACGGGTCAATACCGCTTATTACTGATACCGTTGGCCCATTTGCAACTAACTGTGGTTCCTTTATTAATTGCGGATTAACCACTTACAATTATTAATATGGGCTTTATTGACTCTTGACTATGACGTGGTCCCATTACATAGATAAGGGGGTTAGGGTGGGACCCTAACAACCTTGGTCCCTAGTGATATATGTATTTGTTTTCTTACGCATGCATGTATATTTTGTGATGCATCTTTTCTCATGTGTTCCCTTCCATGCTCTATGTTTACACAGGTTTCCGACGGGTGAACTCATTCCACCTTCTGTGTGTTAGAACCATTCATGCACCTTCCTTGGCTTGTTGTGCATGTCACATCCTTGCTACCAACAAGGATATCTCACTTACCTCTATGCACAACCAAGGTCAACGTGATACCGTACAACCCACTGCTAGGACTCCTACACCAAACAGCCTGATGTCTAGTTGGGACTTCTTATCGGGGAGATCCCCTAACATGTTGGTAGGTCTAACACTGTCAATGATTTGTTAGCATCAAATAGGAGAGGTACCAACTCCCTTTGTTTCTAGACACCTATCCATCTTACCAGAATCACCATATGAGGTAGTGAAATCATGGATTTGCGGCAAGCACCTACTTGTATCTCCTTGGATTTATGCAAGCACTAACTTGCAGGACGCACCGACCCCCAAGCCTTCCCAAGATCCACTAGAGATGGAAGTACCAAATTCCTATCTGTAAGAACCAACACATTAAGAATTGGTAGTCCTCTTTGATTTGGAAGAAAACCTGCCTGATCTCATATATGATCTTTGCTCACTCTGCTGCACTTTTCAGCTCTCTCCATCATTCTTCAATAGCCCCGTGATCTTCTCAACAACATTCACTCTCAACCCTCTACTCTTTGTTCTAAAAATCAATCACTCTGCTCTCAGCCTCACTGCTTTCCACTACAGACAGTCTACTCTCTAAAGCACTCCCATAGCCTTATACACATAGCTTAGGCATGTTTCACCTTAAACATAAAGTGCAGGCACTTCAGCGTTTTGTCACAGATCACCTGCACTTCAGGCTTACATAAGCACATAAGCACCTATTGGCCTTTACACATAGAGCACACAGCTCTTGGGGTATCTTTTCTTCTTCTTAGGCATTGTCATCCTTTTCACATAGAACTGGCTCTCGCCTAGCCTTTTACAGCAGTGCACTCACTCAAAGAGTTTTCCTTTTAGCCTCTTAGACAACAATGTTGCATTCCCCTCTGATGCTCAATCGAGCTCCTAGGTTTTATTCCTCTACTGTGCACTCGAATTGATGTTTCCACACTCTCCTTGTTTAACACTACACGTTATATTTAGGTATGGCCTTGCATTCTGATGTTTGCATTGGACTTGGTCTCTGACACTGCATTCACTCAAGAATGACAACCTAACTAACCTCATTGTCTACTCCACACTAAGAATAAATTATCAGTCCACCTGCTTGCTCGAGGTAGGCACAATCCTCTATGTCTACAACTTTCCCATCATTGAGACTCTCTATGCCCATTCAAGACTCACAGAGCTTTTCCGTACTCCAACATGGAACCTTTATACCTAGGTATGGTATTGATCCATGTGGATATTGGTGGCTACCTAACTATTCCACCTAGAGTCCCACGATTGTTTCTTTCACTATTTTAGTCTCCTTATTTGTAGCACAATTTACTATTGTTGACAGTTTTTTGGGTCCTAAACTTCCTAAGCCATTTTGAGGCCCTAAACAACATTTTTTGGGAAAGACGAGACAAGCATGGGTGCATGCCTTGAATAGATCTTTCTAATGAGGTATTGTGTGCATCAAATGGAGATCGTATTCCAAGGTTACAACCCCGGGAAGTTGATGTACCAATTTACCCAAACGGGGCCCATAGTTTGGCACTTCATCTCCTAGGGTTAGGTTTTTGGATTTTCAGGGTTTTACATTGTTTCTAAATAATAAATAGGCCTTTGAGCCCAATTTTAACATAGTTCAGAGGCATGTAGCTACCACATCTCCTCTCATATATAAGCTACCAATGTCAAGCTAATATTATTACCATTCTGTTTGTAAGCATATTTCAGTATTTGATATTAATGAAATGAAGTGTTATTTCTACTGCATCTTTGTATTTATGGTTATATTTGTAATTTGTTGCATTCTTTTTTAAATCCAGAATACTGGTATCAGAGTGGTTTACTCTTTCTCTATTTTTATTTGTATGTCCCCAACGAGGTTGGGATATAAGGAGTTAGGGCTCGATCTCGTTGAACCTTTCCAAGATCATCCTCACAAACCCTAATAGCCAGCCATGGGGGATGAAAATAAAGACGAAGGGGTAGGAGATCCTATCAAATATTGCTCGAGGAGGCCCTTAAGAAATAAAGGAATGCGATGATGGATAAATTTGCATAGATCCTTCAACGGTTGCCCACAGGTGGTGCATCCACATCTAGCAACCACTCTACAGGCTCCACTCCTTTTAAGGTATAGGTAAGCTTTAACATTCCCATATTTGAGGGCCAAATAGATGCAGATGATGTAGATAAATGGTTAAATCTTCTAGAAGGATATTTTCCTATTCATGAATTTTCCAGCTGAGAAAAGATTACTTTTTCTCTTGTCAAAGGCACCCACGATGTCAAGGACTAGTGGAAAACCTACTATGAGTAGAAGGATGAAGGCATGACCTCACTATTTCCAGCCGCACACACTTGGAATTTGTTTCGAGATGACATCAAGGAGTAGTACTACCCTGTCAAGAGCTATGAGGATAAATACATAAAGTGGAAAAAATTGTGGTAGGGAAGGGACCAAGATGTGTTAGACTTTACCAATGTTTTTCATACCCTTCACAAGAAGTTGGGTATCAAGGATTCTAAGAAACATTTGGTACTCAATTACCGCGGCTTCCTACACATGTACATCCAGGAAGAGATGGAGTTCCTAGACATATCCTCACTAGGAACGACGTAAAGATACGCTGTCAATATCGAGTAGAAGGTTAAGCAAAAGAAGCCATACTCTGGATCTGTGAATCTGAAGCAAGAGAAAGGTGCCCCCAAACTACAGAAGAAAGGACAAAGCCAAGGGTGGGCAACCCAGGACAACCTGCCAAAGATGCAAGCAAACAACAACACCGCGAAGCTAAAGAAGGACATGGGAAAGTGGTGTGAGTTCGATAATAGCTCCACTCACAACACAAGTGAGTGTCGGGCCAAACAATCATTGTTGGCTAAGTTGAAGGCTTCGAAATTAGATGCATGTTTTGACTCTGAGTCAAAACCTGAAATGGGGAATGAGAAAGGGAATAATATTATCGAGGGGAACCCAACGACACAGTTGCCACCAAGAAGATCCATAAGGAGGAGCCCAAAGATCCAGAGGAGGAGGAGTGCCTCTTCCACTCCTAGATGTCGGTAAAGGATTCCCCACTACAGTTCATTGTCAATAAGGGGAAACAAAAGAACCTCATTTCGACACAGGTCATGAAGAGGCTAGGATTACTAACCACTTCACACCCACAACCATACACCATTGGGTGGCTTCACAAGGACAGGGTGTTCGTGTGAGCCAGAAGTGTCAAATTCCATACATCATCAAGCCCTTCACAGATGAGGTATTATGTGAAGTTCCTCCCCTTAATGTTTGTGACATATTATTAGGCCAGCCATACTTATGGAAGCGACATGTTGTGTATCAGTTAAGGCCTCGTGCTATTATTTTTACTTTGGGAAATAAGTTGTGTAGGTATCACCACCTACCATCATGTCTTTGGTTACCACAAAACAATGCAGTAAGCTCATTTCCAAAAAAATGAATTTTTTTCCTCATGATGTGCCCTAAGGGAAAGAAGAAGACAGTGGCCACAACCTTCAGACAGGTCCCCTCCACACGACAATGATAGTTGGACAAGATCATGGAGAATTACAAGGAAATCTTCACCTCTCCTATAGGGGTGCCTCTGCACTATCAGGTCAATCACTCCATCAATATGACCCCAGGTGCATCGTTTCCCAGTGGACCAATATTTCAGAGCTCCGTTATAGAGAATGATGAAATCAAGGGGAAAATTTAGGAGCTGCTACAGAAATGTCATATCCGGCCGAGTTCATTCCCCTATGGGAGCCCGATCATGTTGGTATAGAGGAAGGATGGGGCTTGGAGACTCTGTATTGACTATCAGGGATTGAACAAGATCATCATCCGAAATAGATACCTGATCCCATGGAGTGATGACCTCTTGGACCAACTCAAGGGGGTAAAATATTTTAGAAAGATCGACTTGAAGTACTGATATCAACAGGTACCAATCGAACCCTTCGATGTGTGGAAGACTACCTTCAAAGCTAAGGAGGGCTTTTCGAATGGTTGGTTGTGCCTTTCGAATTTATGAATGCTCTTGATACCCTCATTAGGCTGATGGATGACATCTTCCAACCATTCACCAACTCATTTGTAGTGGTATACTTGGATGACATCCTGATCTTCAACCAGAGTTGGGAAGAGCACCTGCACCACATCTAACAGGTTCTCCAAACACTGCGGCAACACGAGTTGTGTGCCAATTTGTAGAAATGCACTTTTGGCATGAACCAAGTTCAGTATTTGGGATACATTATTAATGAATGGTTGGTGAATGTAGGTCCAGCCAAGATCCAATTTATTCAGGATTGGCTAGCCCCAACCACTCTGAGAGAGCTCTGCAACTTTGTGGGTCTTGCCAATTTCTATCGCAGGTTTGTATTGGGATTCTCTCATATCACTTGGCCCTTGATTCAAGTCACTAAGGGAGGAGCAAAGGAAAAATATTTTTTGTCTAAATCTCAATAGAAGGCATTCAAAGAGTTAAAACATCACCTTTTCTTTGAACTAGTGCTCACATTACTAGACTTGCAACATCCATTTGAGTTTGAGACATACGCCTCTGACTATGCTATTGGGGCAATCCTTACTCAACATGGGCATCCAGTGGCATATCATAGTGAGACACTTTCGGACACAGTCCGTAAGTATTCCACTTAGGAAAAAGGGATGTATTCCATTGTGTAGGCCTTTTGGAAATGGAAGCATTATGTTTTGGGGAAGGAAAAGGTCATCCACATAGACCACCGACCCCTGCAATTTATACAGATGCAAGGGAAGTTGCAAAATGATGGCCATTAGAAGTGGTCCATATACATGCAATAGTTCCATTCGAATATCAAGTATAAGAAGGGTAGCACCAATAATGTTTCAGACTCCCTGAGTCAACCACTGATCATGGCATTAACCACCGTGCTCAAATCTTGTGGGCACGAGACTTATGATTGGCCATTTCTCTACAAAAGTGACCAAGAATTTGGCCACATATACCAAACACTCTTATAGGGTCACCAAGTTCCAGATTTTCACATCCAAGATGCCCTATTATGCCACTAGGGACACCTTTATGTTCCCTCAAGTGAG
Organism: Pinus taeda; assembly: GCA_000404065.3. NCBI lineage: Eukaryota > Viridiplantae > Streptophyta > Pinopsida > Pinales > Pinaceae > Pinus > Pinus taeda. The sequence goes on from APFE031030154.1 coordinate 78,768, forward strand.
CATGCCAATATGATTTGGGAAGCGCACTACAGTCTGGCCATCTGGCATTTTGGGGTCGAGAAAATGGTGGCAGTATTGCGGAAGTGTTTCTATTGGCTGAATATGTGATAGGGTGATGGGAAGTACTTTAGATTGAGCACTTCCTGCACCATTTCCAAATTGACCATTAAGAAGCAAGGCCTATATACTCCATTTCCTACCCCTAGTCAACCTTGGGAATCCATCTCCAGGAAGAATATCACAGCAGAAGCCACTACTAAACTCTTTCTTTGAATGAGTGTGGGTACACATTAGGATTCCATATTCTATCATCTTAGATCGGGAAAATAGGTTCCTCGGTACGTTTTGGTCTTGTCTTGGGTTGATTCTCAACACCAAGTTCACTAAGTTCACAACTTTCCATCCCCAAACTGATGGCCAGACAGAGGTCATCAACATGATGATTGTAGACATTATGCACATGTACAACTCAAAGAATCCATGCAAATGGCATGAGATCCTCCCCTATGTTCATCGCATGTATAACTGGGCTCTCCACATCTCAACTGGCCACAACCCTTTTTAGGTGGGCTTGGGATTCCAGCCACTATGTGCCATTGATGTGGAAATACCATTTGTAGCTGCTCAGGTAGATTTGTCTCATGCCCAGTTCGAAGTCGATAAGGCAAACAACTTCATTGAGCACATCCAACATATCTGCCAGTAGGTCCACGACATTTTGGAGAAATCAAATTCCAAGTACAAGCAACGATATGATCAACATTGGGTGCCACACGCGTTTCAGGTGGGTGACAAAGTCTGCTTCCATTTACAAAAGGAACACCTTACGGAGCCTATCAAAAACTCAGTCCACTTCGATATGGTCCTTAAACCATTACAAAGGCTTTGGGAGATAATCCATTTGAGCTCAACATTCCCCCATTCCTTGGCCTGCACGCAATGTTAAATGTGTACCATCTTCGAACATACTTCCCACCATTGCTAGACACATCAAACATTGCAGAACAACTCACACCAACAATGTTAAATCCAGAATGAATGGAACAAGCCGCAACTGATCGGATCATGGAAAAGAAAATCAATAACAACCGATAGCAAAGTATCCAAATATATCTAGTTGTCAAAGCATGCCAACTCCTTCATCGGGGAAAGTGGCTCACCAGGGACCAAGTTCAACAAAATTTCCCTCATCTCATGGACGAACTTAGCACAGTCTGGCCCAGTGCTTCCTAAGGGGGTAGGAATGATCCAGGTGGATATTGGTGGCCACTCGCCTATTCCACTTGGACCCCCACCATTGTTTCTTTAATTTTTTTAGTCTCCTTATTTGTAGCACAATTTAGTATTTTTAGCAGTTTTTTGGGTCCTGAACTTTCAAAGTCATTTTGAAGCCCTAAACAAATTTATTTGGGAAAATTGAGACCATCATGTCTCATGGATGATGATTTCCATTCAAAATTTGTAGTCCTTGGATAGATCTTTCTAACGAGGTATTGTGAGCATCAAACGAATATTGTATGTCAAAGTTACGACCTTGAGAAGTTGATGTACCATTTTACCGAAACGGGGCCCATGGTTTGGCACTTGATCTCCTAAAGTTAGGTTTTTGGATGTTTAGGGTATTCCATCATTTCCCAATAATAAATAGGCCTTTGAACCTCATTGTAACACAATTTAGAGGCATGTAGCCACCACATCTCTCCTCAGAGACAAGCTACCATTGCCTAAGCTAGTCTTATTTCCATTATGTTCGTAAGCATATCTTAGTGTTTGATATTAATGAAATGAAGTGTTATTTCTATCGCATGTTTGTAATTATGGCTATATATGTAATTTGTTGCAATCTTTTTTAAATCCGGATCAAGTATTTCTATGGATCTTTGTTCTCGTTTCCTTGCTCTCATAGATCTTTGATAATCAACCTTCATCCTGTGACTAAACCTCTATTCCACACATTGACTCATACATCTATTAACCCATATGCCATTAATACACCTTTCTAGTGCTGCATTATTGGAGGATTTACACTACCTAACACCATCAAAGATTTTCCTCTATCTAAACTTTATTCACAAATAGATATGTGAAACGAGTGAATCCTGATCATTCTTAGCCCTTTTCATTCTAGCCCATTTTTCGAATTTCCCTTTATAAAGCACTGTGACCTTGGTTTCTTTAAGCCTTTGTGACCACTTTCTATCTTGCACATGAGCTAACCATTGTAAACCTTCAATCATCAATTGCCGATAGGCCCCTCTATTCAACCCTAGCCCTTTGTTCCTTAACACTTCACGATTGAGTGCTATCTCCCATGTTGGAGCCCTCTAATTCATAATTTCTAAATGTGGCTAATTTACCAACTATCGCAAACCTCTGATCGTCAATTTCCAAAGTGACACCATCTCATGACACATAGAATCTTCTAAGAAATGACAGATGTCACTCAAATATTGCCTATTAGGCCATCCATAAACACTGAAACAACCTACCACGTGTCCCTCCATACGTGATGTCATGTTGAGATAAGAGGACACATGTCCCTTATTGGAAGAAATCAGATCCTGCCACTTCTCCTCATCGAAGCTCCTTTCATGTTTCCATCTGCCATTATTATAGCCAATCAGATCTTGCCACTTATCCTCATTAGAGCTCCTTCGTTTCTACCATCTATCCTTATCGGATCCAACTAGAATCTATCATTTGTCCTTGTCGAAGCCTATCTCTAGCTGCCATCTGTACTTTATCAGACCTAATCGGATGCCTCCATGTGTACTCCTAAAGGAGAGAGAAAGAGGCCCTTCTATCCTTTTTTGGCATAAAATCCGTTTGTGTTTTGCCTTTTGTCCTTTTTGGTGATTTAATAAATGATGCCTCAATTACCAACATTTTAACTCAGTCGACATTCGTTGATTGACAAATTTCCATTGCTGTCACATGTGAAATCACCTATCACTGATCTCTGATGCATCACTGTGCACTGACTGTCGGGACCTTTGATATGTAATATCACAAATCGCATATCGCACATTATTGTTGCACTACACCACTGATCCTCCAATCACCACTTGCGATTATCCTGGACTTCTGATATGCGAGATCACCGATATCGGTGGGACTTTCCATATGCAGGATATCTAAATGTTGACTTCGATGCCATCTAATTATTGCTTACCGATATGGCTTAGTCTTTGATATTCAACTACTCATATGGCTTGACCTCTGATCTCCATTCTATGATATGCAAGGGTTTTGATATGCGAGACCTCTAATCTTTGATGTTCCTCCATGCTTAAGGATTTAATCAACCTAAACTTCAGCATGCCATAACATTTGAACCACAATTCCATTCAAGGACTTCTGCATACCATTGGAAATATCTTTTAGATCACTTTCCAATGGGAGGAGATTGATTAGACATTGAGACCATATGATACTTCAAAATATGGCTCCAAACTCACTTCCAATCATTTTCTCCTTATCAATCCTGACATCTAGGAATCACACTCACAATGGTAATCCTTTGTGTGAGGCATGCAACAACCATGGAATTCCTCCTAGGCCATCACTCTAATAATCATTTGATAGCTTCTCTACATTAAGCCTGCAACTACCATCAGATTCTTCCTGAGCCATTACTACTAGAATTTGCTACAACAAGCATGCAATCTTCTTTAGTTGACATCAATGCCAACACTCCCGCCATATGTTAGGTATGCTAGTTTCTTAACAAATCTCCAGAGCATGATTGTTGACATCAATGAAAACACACTTGCAGATTCCTTCTCTAGGCCACTAGCCATGCACACAATTCCAACTTCCCAACAATATCCCCCTTTGGCACTGATGGAAGCACACCTTCCTTCTCTCCAAGTGACGGCCAACCTAAAGTTGCTTCCACACATCTCATGGAATGAAACACCAATGGTCTTTTTTCTTCTGCATAGGCCATCACAACTACTCCACAACTTATAATAGCCATCACAACTTCTCCACAAAGTTTCTCCCCCTTTGACATGAATGGGAAGGGGGTACAAGCTGCCTTACTCTCCCCATGCAATCATCGACTGTGAGGACCAAAGCCCAACCGTTGAGGTGTGTATTCTGCCTAACATACCTTTCTATGAGTTCTTTTACTATTGCTGCTCCATAGATTGGGAAAATTTATATGCTCCCACTGAACATATATTACCTTTGATTTTTCCTTCTAGTTTTGGACACCTTACGGCTTCTAGTTGGGCACTTTGTCTACAAATGCATCTTTTTGTATAAAAAAAAAGTGGTACCCATTAAACAACATATGGTATTGCTACTACTACAAATACCGAGCTAGAATGATGCATTTTGACTTGCCCTTCTTCATTGTTGTTGTTGCTTATGAGACTACTCTCATTATTGAGCATCTCCACTTCTCCCATTGATATCATTGTCATACTATTGGGAATGCTTCATAGCTCATACCCATTGCATCAAAAGAAATGATACAAATTGAACACTGTAGCAGATAATTTCTTCTATTTCTTTCTAAAAAAGAAATGTCCATTTGCACGTAAGGTTACTCAACATGAGCCGAACACAACTAATTGACATAACTATACCAATTGAGGGTTAATGGACATGAAAAGCTTAATCAAACTTACAATTCAAATGAAATAAGAGTATTTGACCAAAGATGAAAACCTTTCATTTCCTTAAAAATCCTCCTTTCTAAGGCTTCCCATGTTGCTTGCTACAACTTATGAAACCAACTCCCCTTGATCTAATGCTCCCTAATATCCTACAAATATATCTTTCCTTTTGTTGGGAACTGATCTTGTGGACCTAACAAGATTGTGAGCTTCTTGTCATTCCACACTTCCACTTCAATCCATCTTCTTCACACAACAAAATTTATCATTGTGTCCTCCTCATGTTGGCTGCATTCCTCCTTCGTTAATCAGAAGTGCTATTTTGTTTAGCCTTCATGGCCTCCTGCATCTGACTTACCCAGCTTCCCTTGAGGCCCTTCTCTTCCTTCACTAAAGAGAAACATAGGATCTACTCCCCCTGAGAAGAACATCCTCCTTATTCCTCCAGAAATTTAAGGTTCAATTTCTTCCAGAAGAATTCCCTTCTTGCTTCTTCTTTACCCCTGTGTGGGTCATCTCTCGATTGCACTTAGGTAGATGAATTTTTCCATTCAAATCCTCTTTCTTCACCCAAATCCACTTCGAGCCTCTATTCCTTTCAGAAAGGTTTGCTAGAAGAGTAGGACGATTACTATTTTGACTTCTTCCTCCTCTATGCACCTTTCTCTATTGACACATAGCATTGAAGACATATGAGTATGTTTCTACTCTATTCCTTCTCCTTGTCTTCAAATTTCGAGTTCTTGCATTCACATGGATATGTTGAGAAGCATTCTGTCTCTTCTCATTTTTGTATTCAACTCCCTTGTGACCGAGATTTCCATAATCAAAACATCTAATTTTCCTTAAGACCAGGGAAGAGGAGCTACCCTTTTTGACATCCCTTTTGTCAAAAATCCTCTCTAAGCAATCATGCCTTCTTCTATCCCTTCTATCCATCATTGGGTTGCTGCTACCCACCACATTTTGTATCCTTGCATGCCATCTACAGTCTATGGCTTATGTCCATAACTATTGCAAGAGAAGAAAAATCATAAAAAGGCATTTGCTAACAGAAGTTACATTTTCTTTGAAGGCTCTGTCATTGAGGAGGAGGGGTCCTCTGCTAGTTCCTCATGTACTTTATATGACAGTTTTCATTACTATATTGTACTCTTCGTTACAACTGCCTTGCCCTATTCTGCTCCACTTGTTGTTGTTGTTGCTTGGTATTCTATTGGACTTGCTGCTGCTTCTTCTTGGGCTTCTGTTGCTCTTGTTGTTGCTGCTTCTCCTTGTTCTCTTGTTGTTGCTGCTTTCCTTACTACTTTTGTTGTCCAACAACCTTTATTTCTTTTTTGTTGTAACCTTTGATATTTTGATATTCATACAACTCTTTATTTGACTTCTCTAAGTCATATCTCAATGAGGATACCTCATTTTGTAGTCTCACACATCAAGATTCATTTTCACTCAACTAATGGGTTAACATCCCAATTAGTCTGCTAGCATATTATTGTTGAGCAGTTAGTTCAACTAATGATTTTCTCAACTTTCCATTCTCAAGCTCATAGACTTTCAATTTCTCCTCTTGCTTGGGAATTTCCTTTAATAGGTGCTTAGCCTCCTTTAGAGCCAAGGGGAACCTATTTCAAGAAAATATCCTTTCATATGGATCCTTTTCTTCACCACTAGAGGTGATAGATTATGAGCAGCATAGTCTCTCTTATGAGACTTCTTCCTCATCAACAAAAATGTGTTGAGTAGCAACATTACCCTGTTCTAGTTCAACTCCATAGCAGTAGGGATCCTCAGCCTCTACTTGAACCTCATGTCTATCATCACCATACAGACACTGACGTATGTTCAACACTTCCTTTGCTGACTCACAGTGCCTTAATTCATCAGCATCTGAGTTATACGAACCTCTTACGATGACCTCCTTGGCTTTCTTATTGTTTTCTCCATTTAAAATAAAGAGCCATATATGACAATTCAGGGACATCAAGTAGGATTCCATTCTAACCTTTCAAATTTCATACCAAATCTCATGGCATGATCTATCTAAGAATGGAAATTATTTTTCTCCTAGAAAAACTCTATTAGCCATTGTTTCTCTTTGATCTACCTTCTAATGATTAAGCTATTTGTAAAGGAACTTGGCTCTGATACCAATTGCTAGAAACAATGTTAATACTGAGAGGGGGAGTGAATTAGTATTAAGGCTAATTTTTACCTCTTTATGCCAATTAACTTTCCTTATTTAAACATGGAATTCATCCATATAACTGGAAACAATTTATAATTTATCAACAACATTAACTCAAAACACAATCAAGCAAACCATAAGCATCATACACATTAGACACAATTGTTTCACATGGAAACCCTTTCCGGAAAAACATAAAATATTTTTGTTCTTATTGATGTAAATAGAAGAACCTACTCTAATACATAAATCTATTTGTGACTACCCACTCATAGGAAGCACCAACTCCCTTTGATTTTCTTGCCATAACCAACTCGCAGGAAGCACCAACTCCCTTTGTTTGTAGACACCTATCTAGCTTACCAGAAGCACCATATGAGGAACCAAGCTCATGGATTTATTGCAAGCACCAAATTGCAGGAGGCACCAACCCCCAAGCCTTCCCAAGCTCCGCTAGAGATGGAAGCACCAACTTCTTGCCTATAGGCACCAACCCACCCTCAATTAAGAATTGGTAGTCCTATGTGATTTGGCAGAAAATATGCGTGATCTCAGCTTTGATCTCTACTCACTCTACTGCACTTTGCAGCTCTCTGAATCATTCATCAACAAGCCTATGATCTATTCAAGAGCAGTCACTCTCATCCCTCTGCTCTCTTCTCTCAACAATATTCACTCAGTTCTCTACATCACTACTTTCCACAACTCACAATCTATTGTCTAAGGCACACTCAGAGCCTTATACACACAGCTCAAACAAATTTCACCATTTGACATAGAGTGTAGGAACTTAAACCTTGTCTCATGGCTCACATGAACTTTTCAGCCTTAAGCACAAAGGCACCTATCATCCTTTACATATAGGGCACATAGCTCTCAGGGTCTCTTTTCTTTTTCTTAGGCATTGTTGGCCTTTTCACACAAAACTCGCTCTCACCTAGCCATTCACACTAGTGCACTCAATCTGAAATTTTTCCTCTTAGCCTCTCAGACAACATTGTTGCATTCCCCTTTGATGCTCAATCGAGCTCCTAGTTTTTGTTCCTTTGTTGTTCACCCGAATCGATGTTTTCACAATGTCCTTGTTCAACACTGTGCGCTGTACTTAGGCATGGCCCTCCATTTTATTGTCTGCAATGGACTTGGTCTCTGCCATTCCATTCACTTGAGAATGAGCACCTGAATGACCTTACTATCTTCTCCACACTGAGAATTAATTATGATTCCACTTGCTTACTCATGTCAGGCACAGTCCTCTGTGTCTGCAACATTCCCATCACTGAGACTCTCCATGCCTATTCAAGACTCGCAGAGCTTATGATTGCTCCACCATCGCACCTCTGTACCAAGGCATGCTCTTTCTATGGACCATTTCCCTTGTTTCCTGGTTTTAAAAGATCTTCAATAGTTGACCTTCATCCTATGACTAAACCTTTGTTCCTCACATTCACTCCTGTAGTTATTGACGCATATGCCATTAATGTATTGTTGTACTGCTGCATTATTAGAGGATTTACACTACAGAGAACCATCAAAGCTTTTCCTCTATCGAAACTTTATTCATAAACATACATGTGAAACCAGTGAATTCCAATCATTCTTGGTCATTTTTTTCTATCCCCTTTTTCAATTTTCCCTTTATATAGCACTAAGCCTTTGGTTTCTTTATGCCTTTGCAACCACCTACTATCCCACATATTGGTGAAATTTCATTGTGGCATATGATCCAACTATTGCAAACCTCTGGTCATTGATTGCCGATAGGCCCCTCTATTCAGCCTTAGCCCTTGGATCCTTAACACTTCGCGATCGTGTGCTAGCCTCCATGGCAGAGCACTCTAATCGGTGATTTCCAAATGTCACCAATGTGCAAACCATCCAAAGCCTTCAATCACTGATAGCCGAAGTCACGTTATCTCGTGCCATGTGGAATATTCTGACCATTGACACATGTCACTCATATATATCCCATTATGTCATCCATAAACATCGAAACAACCTGCCATGTGTCCCTTTGTATCGTGATGTCATGCTGACGTAAGCGACCATGCGTCCCTTATTAAAACCAATAAGATCCTGCCACTTGTCCTCATCAGAGCTCCTCTGATGTTTCCATCCATCAATATCAGAGGCAGTCCGATCCTCCCACTTGTCCTCATCAGAGCTCCTCCAATCTTTCCATCTATCCTTATCGTAACCAACCAGACTCTACCATGTGTCCTCATTATATCCCATCACTACCTGCCATGTGTCATTTATCAGACCCCATCAAATGCCTCCACCTGTCCTGCTACATGAGAGAGAAAAAGGCCCATATGTCCTTGTTTTGCATCAAATTCATTCTTATTTTTCCTTTTGGCCTTCCCATCTATTTAACAAATCATGCCTCAATTCTCAACATTTTAACTCAGTCGGTGTTCTCTAATAGGCGAATTCCCATTACTGTCACATATGAAATTTCCAATCGCTACTCTCTGATGCACCACTGTGCGTCAACTGTTGGGACCTATGTTATGCGATAATAAAAATCACATATTACACATTGTTATTGTGTTGCACCACTAACCCTACAATCACTGATTGTGATTCACTAGGACTTCCAATATGCGGGATTGTCAATATCGACAACACTTCTGATATGCAAGATCTCTAATTGTTGATTTCACTGCCATTTGATTTCTAATTATAGATATGGATTAGGCTCTGATCTCATATTTTCGATATTTCTTGGCCTCTGATCTCTGATCTCTGATATGTGAGGGTTCTGATATGCAGGACGTCTGACCTCTAATCTTCCTCTAAGGCTTTAATCACCCTAAACTTCACCATGCCATAAATTTTGAATCACAAGTCCATTTCTGGACTTTGGTATACTGTTGGAAAGCTCTTCTAGAGGAATTTCCAATGGAAGGAGTGTTATTAGCCATTTCGTCCATCTAATACCTCAAAATATGGCTCCAACCTCACTGCCAATCATATGATTCTTGTCACTCTGGATAGCTAGGAATCACACCCATAATGGTAATCATTTTCTTGAGGCCTACAACAACCATGGACTTCCTCCTAGGACATCACTATAATCATCATTTGATAGCTTCTATACATGAAGCCTGCAACTACCATGAGATTCTTCCTGAGCCATTACTACCAGCATCTGCTGCAACAAGCATCCATTCTTGTCTAGTTGACATCATATCTATATATATATATATATATATATATATCTATCTATCTATCTATCTATCTATATATATATATATATATATATATATAATATATATATATATATATATAATATATATATATATATATATATATATATATAATACTTCTAAACAAGTATTAATGTTTTTGTTTTATTTATACATTACTTAATTCTTATGCCTTATTTTAATTTATAGCTTACTCGAGTGTAACCATTCTTCCTTGTGCATAGTAATTTAATTGTTATACTTAATACTTCTTATCCTCATAGATTTTCAAAATTTCTAGCTGTTGAATCTCTTAAATCATTCCTTCCTTCAAGGTAGCTTGTAATAGCTATCCAACATAAGACATATAAACATATCACTTCTATGTTATGTACTAGAAGCATTTCATGCAAGTTAAATTGATCTTACAAACACTAGTAGTACCTCTTAGGATTAAATTTCATATAATACATAGTCTCCAAAATTCCAGTAGTATAAAAGCATTCTTTTCACCAACAAGTAACCAATATACCATAAAATTTAAACCCTCTAAGAAAATTTTTCATATGTGAACCTTTTAAATTATGGAAAAAACATATCTATTGATCCTTATTCATCATACCAATATGCAACAGTACTATATATAGTTTGAAACTTACACCTCCTATATTTTTTCTTATTTGTTAGAATTATGAGTATATGCAATTCCATTCAATTCTCTATTATGTGTTATTTTAGCTACTCTTATTGAATTCAAATAAGTAGTTACAAAATTTTATCTTAGATGTCTATGCATGTATATATCTCTTAGTGCTTTCTTGTGCAAGTATTTTTCTCTATTCCATAGACTATTAACTTATTTATATGTTCATTATGCAAATAATTAGGGGAATGTATTCACTAGTTATAGCATGTAATACTACTAAGTTTATTTATCAAAAAACATGTTGCATTCCTGGGTACCTCAAAAATATGTATTACTATAGGTAGAGTTATTTTGACAACAATTATTAGTACCTTTACAATCTTAATCCATTTAAGAAAACATATTAGTTAAACACAGTACAATACTCATTTACTTTAATAAAACATATTACTTAAACACAATATAACACACATCTACTTATCTCATCCCTCATAAATAAAGTAGGAGCCAACAAGTTCCACCCAACAAATGAGTTGCGCTCCTAAAAACTCCTATGTTTAGTCTTCTCTTTTCTATATGATCCTTAAGTTGCTCCAAATTGTTTTATGTTAGTGGTATTTATGATTTTCCTTCTTAGTATATTTTTAGAAATGTCATACTTTTAAGGTCTAACCACCTTTTTGTTTTACCTAATATTTTTTCGAAAATAGGAAAAGTATTAAATTTTTCCTTCATAAGCATGAATTTCTCTCTAGCTATGCTTATCCTTATCTTTTCACCCAACATAACATTTTTCTCTAGTTATGCCTATCTTTCCATCCAACAAAACATTTCTCTCAAGTTATCTTGTTTTGAGGTGGAAATCATTCTCTCTGTAATTATGGGAGAATTCTTGAAGGTTTAAACTATGACCACTATCACTTTTATTTTGTTTTTCTACATAATGGATTCAACCACACTCTAAAAGAGAAATTATTCACACAATAACAAAGACCAAAATAATAATGTATTGTTTACTATATTATTTACAAGAGAAAAATGTTTACTTATCATTACAAATTTTATTTACATAAGTCAACCAAACTCAACCTTGGCCCCATTGCCAATGCTCTAAAGTTCTATGATCCAACAAATATAAAAAAATAACATTTGCAACAAAACAATTTCACTAGGTTATTACATCTTTCCCCCTAAAACTAAACATCATTCTTAGTGTTTCCTATGCCTTTATCACTTTTACGAAGTGAGAGAAATGTCCCTCACGTTTTTTTCTTCCATCTCCCATGTGGCCTTCTCAAGCTTAAGGTGCTTCCATTACACTTTAATTTGAGTATCTACTCGATTCCACAATAAAATTTATTCATGTCTAAAATTCACATTCAATTCCCTCATTTCATTATTCATACTAAGCCAATGCTATCCATTTTCATTCAGGACCCAACAAGGATCCAGCATTAATGTAAGCACATAAAAAATGGTAGTTAACAACAATGGGTTCCCTTTTACAATTATTCAATGGGTATTTCTAGTGGCATATAATCCTTAAATAACTTTACTACGTAACTCCAAACCTGAAAAATACCAATTCCATTTTTATATCATTTACACAACAATCCTAAAATTTTAAAGCTAGTTACTTACCTTGCTACTGTCATGGCTCTCAACTAATGACATATCACAAAAAAACATCATCATCATGAATATGAAATATATATATATAAATAATCTCTAAACTAATGACCTATAAGAAATATATATCAACGATGCATAATTAATATATATCAACGATGCATAATTAATGTGTAGGATAACTTATTTTTTACGCCATTTTCATGACTATTATATGATTGTTATTCTATCCAAGTGAACGTAAGTCAATCAAACTAAGTGTTGGTCCTACATCCGTTGTTTCCCACTTCAATATTTTCAAGTAACATAAGGAAGTAACGGTTAAAAAAAACAACTTCACCACGAGTATTCTATCTCATCTTCCGTCTTTTACGAGGTCCAATCAATTAACTATATGAAGGGAGCTACTACTAATATATTTTCAGAAATAAGAAATTGTTATAAGGGAACTACTAATAATATATTTTTAGAAATAAGAATTTTTTATGATCACTCTTTCAAATTAATTAGCTTTATGAAGGTATATATTTTTAGGAAAAAAAATTATGATGATATCTCTTTTGAAAAAATGCTTAGTGTAGATAATTATTGGATGGAGATAGTTTACTTCAAACAACATCGAGATAGAAATGAATATTTTACTTTAAAATTACGTTTTCTTACTTTTAAAAAGAATAAAGATAAATACAAAACATTATATATATATAACCTAGCATTTGCACAAATGTGTAAAGAAAGTATTTTGGCATTAAATGGAGAGGGAAGGACACATTTTACAGCAACACTACAGGTGTGCCCATGTGAAATAGAAGGACCTTATATTAACCCCCACTCTAGTGATGGGTCGTGCACTTCCCTGTGGTTTGAGGGAAATTTACCAGCTCACAGGCCTTATGATGGGTAACACCGCGGACATGATTGACCAACTCTCAAGGTGCTACTTAAACTACATGGGATAGACTTTCTCATACTGCTTCTCTCTACTAACTCATACTCTGCAACAGAAGGATGTAGTTTAATTTGATCACCCAGAAGAATAAGGTGTTGGTTGAAGGACCCATGCATGGCAAAAAGCAAGTCTCTAGAACTGCCTATATATAAAATCCTCTTATATCAAATTCGCCTATAACACCTTATTAGTCCTTGCCATCTGGCTATGGCATGGGACTATAGTAATAAGTTTTTAGTTGCTTGACATTAGTTGGTCTTGGATTTTAGAATGTTTTTAGTTTTATGTGAGGTTATTTATTTTATTAGCCATCTCATTCAATTGATGGTCTTATTTGGCCTCTTCCTGAGGCGGAAGAGGTTGGACCATAAGTTGTTATAGTTTTACCATGTAATTGTTTGTAGTTGGTGTTTGGAGTACAGAACTAATGCTAACATTAGTTTGCCTAGCATTAGTTTTAGTTTGAGCATATATTGGTTTATTTGTTCGTTGGGTTATTCAATGTGTGCATGCAGATGTAAGTGTAGGTGTGCATGTAGGTGTAGGTGTGCAAGCGTGCATGTAGGTGTAGGTGGATGTGGATGGAGTTTTATGTCTAGTCTTTCTCCTACCCTTCCTGGATTCCAAGGGCTTAGTTCCGATTCAATTCCACATTTTGGTCCTATGGTAACACCTATGAACTTGATAGGCACCTTACAAATCACTGCAACTACGGTCAGGTCCCTATGCAATTTCTGATTGCTGGTACGAGGGTACTAATCTTATCAGGGGGATGAGCTGAAACCGGCAAGCTAGTAATAGAAGGAGACCAACCCTAAAGGATCTAAGGCATAGAGATAGAATATCTCAGGCGGGAAGCATTATAGAGATAAATGTATCAATCGAGGGAGGGCATGTTGCAAGGTTCTCAATTAGTTCGAAGGGGGAAAGGGGTATCGTAAGGCAAGTAGAGAGATTATGTTACACCCATTTTTCCAGCAGGTCAAATGATTGTGATCTTGAGCTAGGCAAGTGTGAACCACTGTATGGGAAGAAAGAGCTGGATGCTTTCGACACAGAAGAAATAGGGACGACGGCTAGCCAAGTGAGATGGATAGATGATTAGGAAAGATAGGGAATGGGCTAGATAGGAAGATGATATAAGGAAAGGAAGGAACTAGCTCCGTTCCTGAAACTTCTGAAAGTTGATTTGCTACAGCAGGTTGTGGGCACAGGGGCAAACATCTTTCATTTAGCAAAACCTCTGCTTTAGAGGGGCCTAGGAGATATAGCTCATCGCGATACTCACTAGCCAGATCAACCAACCTTAACCCCTTCCACTGGCTTTGCTTCTTACTCAAATGCTTGGAACACAGCCTATGTTGCAACCCTATGTTGGAACTAAGCTAAGCAAGGTGGTGGGGGCTGGAAGCCATGTCATTGGCAAGGACAGAAAAATGAAACCTGCATGATGGAAATCTTAACGAGATGGAAATGGAGGTACCATTTTTCTTCCCGATTCCCTTTGCAAAACTAGTCTTTTCACAAAATATCCCCTTCTGCTTATCTTCTAGTAGAGAGCTTCGCATATACAATGTCAAACTTGTTAAGACTCATACCATGTCTCGGCTAGTATCTTGAGCTGGGAAGAACCGAGTTCCTTAACAGTGCAGGGAAGGTCCCATTTGACATTTGGATAAATGGATCATAGTGAGGGAGGTTAGACGGTTAAACAACCAACAGTATCTTGTATTGTTTTAACGCAACTAGTATTGTTTTGGCGTTTGTGTTAATGGCTACTCATTCATCATCTGAATAGGCAGTGTTGAACAAGCAGGGAGCTTAGATGGTTAAATAGCCAACAACATAAACATCTGAGCTAGTAGCTAAGGTAGCAACTAAACATCTGAGCCAGAAGCTAAGGTAGCAAGAAGAGCAATGGTGCTGAACATGGAATATGACATCTGTGTTGGTTAACCTGCAAGGTTCATTTGATGAAGGTTAACGTAAATCAGGTCATTTATACCTGCTAGTAAGCTATCACATCTATGTTGGTTAACCTGCAAGGCTGATTTGATGGAGGTTAACTTAAATCAGGTCATTTGTACGTCTTGGTTGTTAATTATTCATTGTGAACACATTTCATTCTATTCAGCATTATCCATGCAGCATCAACTATGTGTAAGTTACTTTTGTTGTTATATAATAAAGTTAGAAATCATTTAGTGGTGACCTCTCTTCTACTTTTATTTTTGCTTCCACTCGAATACATTGGTTTATATCAGGTACTCTTTATGTTATTACATTGTATTGACATATTTTACCCTCTGTAGGGTTTGAGTTTTTATCTAGGCTATTACAGTTATGGTTGAAACTCAATCCTGCTATATGCAATGGAAAATTTATTTGAAAACATGTTTTTTTTTTTTTTTTTGTCCTTTGAGAGGAATGATGTTAAAAGTCTTTTGTGTTTTTATCAGTGTTTATATTTGTTGGTTTTTATATTTTACGCTATGTACGATTTCAGTTTTTGAGCTAGGCTGTTACGGTTATGGTTGAACTCTCGCCCCTCACTGTTCTTTGGTTAGGAACTGAGTGGTTGCCTCTATACGGTGATTGGGTAGTGTGGGCTATCCTAAAAATGGCAGTGCGAAGGATAACCCGTTTTCATGTGTAATTCCTCTCTAATCAGAAGTACATAAAGGAGTGGCTCATCTCCTAGATGGTTTCTTAAACCCAGTCGATGTCTAGAGTGACTTTCTCCACTGGTGTTGCTCCATCACTTCCAGTAGACAATTTCCGTGTGAGCTCTGATTAAGTTATACAGAGAAATAAGTCTCATATCAATGTCTCTGTAAATGCTTCCTGTTGCTTAAATAGGTCATCTCTTTAGACTCCAAGACTAAGGTATGGGATCAGATGCACAATTAAGGATTACAACTAAAGAAATAATCTGTGCTTTTAATTATGCATTCACCAAACAAAACCCAACCAAGTTGAAGTCACTCTTCAATGCTATTAGGAAACCTCCATTATGACATTTGAGGGTTAGAAGCACCAGGGGTTGGTGAGAATTGTGTTGAAGGTCACAGTATTTCCCTTCCAGAAGTGAAACATGTGATCAATGTTGTCGATTGCCCAGTCCTTAGGTTCGGTTAAACTAATGGATGGTCTACTCCCTGCTCTTTAGAGCCCAACTTCAGGGTCCCCCTACAAGAAATAACTGGTGTTGATAGTCACATTAGAGGTGGGTTTTTCTCTATTATTTTACATATATGTCTGATGAATAGTGTCAAAATTTATGTTTTTTTTTTGTATTTAAAATGTTTTTTTCTGTCATGAAGGATGTAAAGTTTACAACTGAATTCTCTAGCATAAATATCACCCTCCTTAGTCCATGAGCACAATGTGCACAATCACCTTTCTGTTGCACTCATCCCGCAACTACAAGCTTCGTTGCATATCACCCTCCTTAGAATGTTCAACAATCAAAGTGTTACAATTTTGTAAATTAGTAATAAAAGTTTCTCGAGTAGTTCTCAAAACACATGCTCTACCTCTTAGTAATGGATTTCCTGCGGAGTCCCTGCATTAATAAATTCTCAGTAAATGTATCGGATGTGATAATTCTCTCCACCATATTATCAACCATCTATGTGAAGAAATTGTTAGCTCTGTCCTTCTCCATCTAAGCCTATCCCTAAGCACAATGTGCACAGTCATGGCAAGGTGATTCTCCATTAGCTCACACTTACCATCCTATTAGCTTTAACAAGAAAGTCGAAAAAAAGTGAATATAGTTGTATAAATAATCTATCAATGGAGTTATAAGCTTTGTTAGAACCCAAGGAAGAAATATCCCATGGCTTTCACTTATTCTACATCCCATGTCACCATAAGGTTGTGCAAAATATCTCTGCTTTTAATGAAGCATATTTATTACCCCAAGACTAATTTGCATCTAACTGAAACTATTCTTGCTCTGGAGCATATATTTTTTTCAGGATTTTGAGCTTCCAAATCATGCTTCTTATCCTCTCCTGGACCCGCTATCGACTTCATCTAGTATTTCTAGAGCAACTGGCAATGCAGGCGCGAATATTTTCCCATTTTAATTATTATTTTTGCTAATTTGATCCCAGTTCAGACCACGAAAGTTTTCTCAAATTGTTTAAATCTTGGATTCCATCCCTTCATAAATTTGTTATACAAGACACTTTTAACCAAGAAAGAAAGAACACATCATTTACTCTATCTCGCACACTCATTGAAGAAATTTCTCTTAGAAATTTTAGCATAGAGTAATTCCAATTGTTTATTTATGTTAAACTAGCTCTAGTACCATCCTAGAATTATTCTTCCAAAATCCCTAAGTAAAACGCTAATATTCACATATAAGGTGCAACTTCTGCATTTAAATATAAAATTTTCACTACTATTGTTCATGCAAACTAGAATATGACCAAAACTATGCAATGAAATATCTTAGATTTCGTTGTTGTACAATGTGATTGCCTATTATGATCTTATAATCTAGGTATTCTTCCCCAAACATGTTTGAATTTTGACACAAGGCAATAGAACTTTGTGTACAAAAATGCTCTTTCTTGATCAAATCCATCCTGGACTACTCCAATCCTAACAACTTCACTAATTTTAAGCAGCTTTTATATTGTTTTTGTGCTCCTCCTTTAAAAGATCTTTAGAAGTCTTCCTATCTTGGATCTTCAAAGTATCATCTTCATTGCCTACCTTCAATCTAGCAGATGCTTCCCAAAATTACAGAGGTAGTTATTATCCCACTAATGACAGTTTCCCGTGCTATGATCCATTATCCACACTTAGAAGCTAGAAATGCATATTAAAAATTAACATTTATGCAAGTTACTTATTGGCTAGGGAATCTAAACCCACTTGCTGGCAGATTACCACTTTGTCACCCTGATCCAAGCTAAAGTACATTTTTGGCTGGGAAAGGCGAACATGCTAACACCATCCCCAAATGTGACGGTTCACATCATTTTTGAAAAATAATTTCCCCCCCGCCGTTATGGTCCATTCATACCCGATAAGTTCTATCAAATAAAAATACAGTAAACTTTAGCAGCATTTTGATCTATCAACTCAGTTATTATTAGATTTTGTAACCCATTGAAGTAATATGTTAGAAGTGAATTCCGTCATGTGTACTATTTTTAGCTATCTTGCTTTGTGTTTTAAAGCATAAGCTTTATTAACCTTACTCAGCTAAAAATAGAGGTAACCATAATATATTGTACTCCTTGATTAGGAGTAGTGTGACTTAAATTGATTGAAGGGTGAAGGGTTTTAGGGCCATTCACTCTTTCTTGCTTTTCACCCGAGCCATTAAGAAATAGCTTACGATATAATAAATATGGACCCGGGAAGCATGCCACTATCTCTAGTCTCAAAGTCACCTCTGAGGGATGAAATATTAGGTTGGAATTATCTAATTATTTCATGCCTCTTGATTCTCTACATTATATGAACATAGTGGTGTTTCTTTGGAAGATAATTAGCAAGTTTCAGATGCTTGTTAGTGCCTATAAATCTTTCAGATATGAGAATTAAGTGCAAAATATTGATATGACTTTTGGTTCTACATGCAAAGTAAAGCATTGGCCAACGTTTTTTGTTTTTTTTTTCCTACTTGTCATCCCCAAAGATAAGCATGCTACTCTTACCAAAGCTGAAAGTCTTTAACATTCTCAAAGGAAAAGACTTACCATTATGAAAGGTATAGTTCAACCTCTTAGCTTATTTGGTACTTTTAGAAATATTACCGAGCTTAAAGCTACTTCAATTCCTTTTACATGATACTAACTTTTTGATTGCTAATTTACAAGCCATCCCAAACCATGATTTGTTCTTTTTGTTTTGCACATTGTTGATATTCTAGAAAGTTCTAGTTGGTAAGCTTGCTGATTTGAATAGGGGTTACAAAACAAATTGCCTTTGATAATTCTGTTTAATGAAAAAGGTAGGTTAACCTCCTATCATGATGGTTGTAACTCCTAGCCAAGGTCTGATTTTCTATCATGATGTTTGTAACTCCTAGCCAAGGTCTGATTTGCTATGCTGTAATAATTGGAAAATTCAATTCAAACTTACAATTGTTGTAATAATTGGAAAATTCAATTCAAACTTACAATTTCATTCCTGAAGCTAAAATCGTTGTCTTATCTCAAAACCTAGGCATATTTGCAACTTTGTAAATAGTGACCCCTTGTCTAAGATCATATACCATTTTTAAGGTGATTTCAATATAATGATAATTGCATGCTAGAATAGATTATTATTTCAGTTATTTTCAGGTCATTTGAAACTTTAAATTCATATGTTAATATACAATCCAATCATTTTCAATGGATTCTCAGATCATAGAAATTTTGAGTGATAATGAGGTCTGATTTGCTATGTTGTAATAATAGGAAAATTCAATTCAAACTTACAGCTTCATTCCTGAAGCTAAAATTGTTGTCTTATCTCAAAAACTAGGCATGTTTGTGAATTTGTAAATAGTGACCCCTTGTAAAAATACCAACTCTACTAAGATAGAGTCTGCCCATGAAATTCCATCATTAACTATAATGAAAGATATAATATGCAAAATAACTATTGATTAACAATTGCAATGGCTACATTTGATGCCTGCATTACATGATAACAAAACTCAAATTCTCATATTGCCAAACAATTTAAGTGCCGGGTAAAGATCACTATTATATGGATCAAAATATATAGAAGCTTCAAAACGAGGAAAATATAGAAAGATATAACTGTAGTAATTCTTATGCCAATAAAAACCAAGTACATTTCCATCAATTATAGCTCTATTCTCATACTGCCATAAAACTGCACAACTAGAATCATTCTTCCAATACTAATTCAAGAGTATCTTGATTAATTAAAAGGTATTAAAGATATGGACCAATTCAACAAATAATAACTGAACAACATTTTGATATCTTGTATTGCCAAACAATTTCAGTATTAACGAGCAAGGTATATTCACCCTGTTACACAGTAATTTGTCACCGTTTGTCATTGTCCCTGTTACCCCTCTCCTGCATCTTGGAGGACCCATTCCGGGACTTGTGAGAAGTGACAAGACTTGAAACCACTTGCCTTATTTACCTCTAAACATGAGCTTCATATGCCCTTAAGACATCTCCTGCTCATTACCCCTAAAAATAGCCCTTTTTGCATTAGAGCTGGTGCCCTGTGTTATGCCCGCGCCAATGGGGAAAATACTAATGAAAGGGAGCGCCATTAGTGCTCTGTCCCAGAGTCGCAATCACGCCAACCATTTTGGGCAAAGTTTTCAACCACTCAAACCTCCGAAGGTTCTGTCCACCTCATTTACCAAACTGATTCCAAGTTGAGTGAGGGTGGTTTCGCTTTGAATCTCCTTGGATGGAAAGTTGTTTGCCACCATTCCATGGAAGTTTCCAAGTGATGAAGCCAAATCCATGATTGTGGGGGATTGACCTTATCTCTTCCTTTTCCTCTATAAAAGCTTGTTCCCATGGCTTGGACAAGCTAGTTCTAGTTCTGGTTCTAATAGCTTTGACTCTTGTGCAATACTTGTGCTGAAAGGAAGATATCAAAAGATTGGAGTTGCAAGAAGCCTTCTTTGTATCCATAAGGCTTTACCTAAGTAAGGAGACTTTGTCACTAAAGAGAGAGAGAGCTTGTCCCTCACCCCTTCAAGCTTTTGCAAAACTTGTGTAGCTGAGCACCCAGCCAAAGGAGGACTTGACGTCAGGACGCTGGTTGTATTCTCCTTTGTTGAATTATTAATGATAGATGACTATCATTATGGTTCAATTCTCATTGTACTTGCAATGGTTAATGTTGAATTATATCCTTCCTGACTGATGTATAATTGCATATATTAGATTTCACGCTTGTGTTTGTCTTGTTCTCTTTGTGTGCAGGTGTCCATTCACGTGGATAGTGGAGGATTGTGACCGGCCAAGGCAAAGGAACGTGGGCAACATCTCTTCTACAAACTAAAGCGTTGGATCTCAAGTAGGTCTTCATCACCTACTCTTTGTTTGCAATTAGGAACTTGCGTGATAGCATTGTTTGATTGTTGCTAGACCTGTTCTGGGCTAGTAGGGATTGCCTCTATCCGCAAAGGGGATTTACCTCTCCAACAATTTTGGCGACTCCACTGGGGAGTTTAGCTTCTTGTTTTGATTTGTAAATTTAGACGGAGTTTGAAACATGGCCAGATAGCCTTCTAAACACTATTTCTTTGCAGTAGTGAAGTAGATCAAAGCTGCTTCAGTCGATCTCCGGTTTGATTTACGAACTAAAAAATTTGGAGTTTGTCTTGCCTCTTTGGTTCTCTTTTGTTTGCTTGCTTAGATAAGCCTTTGGAATTGAATTTCTTGCTGCCCCTGTGCTTTTTGACTTGCTTTAAGCTTGTGACCCAAGCCTTGGACTGCGTATTTTTCTTTTGAAATTAGCAAACTTTGTTAGCGGGCTTTTTTCCTTCACAGTCGCGCTAGTGGCCCTTGTTGCTAACTGACAACCTACGCCAATCCTTGTGTAGCACGAGTTGCAGCCTGACAGTCGCGCCAGGCCGTGTAGTTTTTGGTCCACTTGTTTTGCTTGCTGTCTGAGCTTGGATTTGTACTTTTCCACCTCTTTTTCAGTTGCTGGTGTGTGTTTAAGCCCTGTTTGACTGGTTTGCAACCTTTGTCCTCCGGGTGTTCGCCTCTTTCCATCGATTTCATGCCTCAAACCTAGGGCATCTAGTGGCCGTGTGTGTCGAGCCTCCCGTGGGAGTTTTGGGTTCTTTGATTATCCGGTTAACCTTGTGATTTCTTTTCACATTTTCTTCAGTGATTGTTGAAGTGTTTTTGAGTGATTTCCGAACAACTTGCTCTTGTTTGCTTGGATTTCATTCTAGCTTTGTTTGAGCTTAGATCACATAGCTCGTGTGAAGCCTTGTTTTCCTTTTGATTTGGAGAAATATTTTAGTGTCTTGGGATTTCATTGTGCCTTAATTGAGTGGATTTTCTTCTTTTCTCAGTGTTGTTATCTTTCAAAATTCATTCTAGTGCATTGCGCTTGTAGAAAGGAATCAAATAATCTCTTTTACATTTAATAGTGAATGGAATAGAACTTTTTGTTATTTGCATTATTGAAAAGAAAAAGTTTTGTTTATTTTCCATTAGCTGCATTAAGTTGTTTGGTTGATTGAGTTCATTTTGTTTGATTGAAACTCTTAACCTTCTCGTAGTTAGTATTCATCGAACGAAGTGGCTTTCTTTCGCATGTAGCTTGCATCTAGGAAATTGTGGAAGATCACATATGGTAGGGCCTTAAACTGAAACTTAACTAAAAGATCAACCATAAAATAAACCGAATTAACTTAAAAACGCATTGGAAAATAACGCAAATATTCTAGAGGTCTAGGCTAGAGACATGCTCTGGTGTCGTTAAACCTAGTCACCTTTGTTCTCACATTAAGGTTGGGTGATTCCTCCTGGTGTGGCTCGATTGTGGTCTAGTACAGACTTGGGCTCCCACGTACCGTTGCGTATATATGGGGAGACTCCACTAGGTTTGCATCCTTGATCCATAGGAAGCTGTGTCTGCCGCCTTACAAGCTGTAACGCACCGAACACAGCATTCGGGAAGATTGACTGTAGTATGGAAAGTCCTTGGTTTTCATACGATTGCCAAGGTGTATAAGCAGTTTTACGGATTGTCTGGTAAACGCCTTTGCCTAGTTTCTCCAGAGCAGTCCCTTTTTGATCCTTTTCGGACTCTGTAAAAGAAAAGGCTCTATAGATCATTTGTCACTTCGGGCTCTCAAAACATTCGAAGGCGACTAGAGTCACCTTTTGTCCTTTTCTCGACTCTTAAAACATGAAAAGGTCAAGTTGTGTCCTAATGTCATAAAATTTATTCGGCCACGATAACATTTACCTTGGTAGATCTTGTTTGCGTTTAGTTTTGAGTAGGGGTCTTTTATCATTAGTTTGCTTAGGGTCTTTGTTTGATCATCCTGGCGGATCCATCAACTTTGTCTCCTGTCCCAAGTGACCAAGGGTCTCCATCTTCTGTTGCCCCTGAGACGACGGTTTGTGACGCTTTTCCCATTGTTCCGAGCATCCAACTGTTGAACTC
This sequence comes from Pinus taeda, assembly GCA_000404065.3. NCBI lineage: Eukaryota > Viridiplantae > Streptophyta > Pinopsida > Pinales > Pinaceae > Pinus > Pinus taeda. Next base: position 102,145 of record APFE031030154.1, read on the forward strand.
TCGAGCTCCAGAGGATGAGCTTTACGACTTGTTTTGGAACCCTATTTGGGAACCCTCTGAAGAGGACTTTCCTACCACTCCTGTTGGTGTTCCATCTCTGCTGGCTTCTTCCGATATGGAGGATACATCTGCTGTGTCAAGTGGGACGCCCATTATGTCGAGTATGGATACTCCCATTTCGGCTACATCCCCAATCATCTCTACGCCCTACACCGTTAGGCCTCTTGGTGTCACGGTGCCGGTGCACTATAGATCTTTGAGGGATGCTATGAACTCCGCAACTTCCTCTTCTATGTGGGATCAAAACATCGTCCCTACCACAGGACCGTTTGTTTCCCAAGTTCACCATACTGCTGTTACAGCAGTCCCGACCAATCCAACCGTTTGTATCGCGTCTTCAACTCCAGTTGTTAGTGCCATTACAGCGTCATCTGCTGTCACTTCTGCTGCAGGCCCATCTCGAGGTCCAGCACAAAGTGGTCAATCGACACATACTGCTAGAGTTGTGCACCCCGCAAGTGGTGCTCCTCCTGCTTCCGATCATATGACGGTAGAGGAGGCATATTTTCAGTACTTGCGCAATGTCCAGAAGCCAGGTGGGCAAGGCCCCTATTATGATCCTGAGAATCATTATTTGTATACCTCCTTGCCTGAAGAGCCTTACGTTGAGGCTTCCGTTCCATTGAGCGTGGCTTGGGGTGCTACCGGATATGGTGGCGGCTAATACCATCAGGGTCAAGGACAGTCATCGCAAGGACCACCCTACCAGGGTCAACAGCCTTACTCGCAGCCTAATCATGGGGAGCAGTATAACAGATAGAATTACCCAGGTCAACAAGGAGGCCCGCAAGGACAACCCTATAAGGGAAAACCTTTGGCCTCTAGTGGTCCGTATTTCACATATCTTGGGCAACCTTCTGGAAACCCCAGACAACCCAATGCTCAACAAAGGACAACCAGGTACCCAACAAGGCTACCCTTCGGGGCAACCTTATGGGAACCACGGACAACCTTATGGTCAGCAAGGTCAACCCGGAAACTAGCAAGGCAACCCTTCCGGGCAAGGGGGCCAGCCTTACACACAGCAAGGCCAGCCTACCGCTCAGCAACCATCTGGTCAACAAGGACAATCCTCGGTTGCGCAAGGGCAGCCCCTCGCTCAGCAAGCTCGACCTTCTGGATGAACGAGGCCGTCTCAGATCTGATGAGGACAACCTTCCGGCCAGATGGCCCAGCATGCAGGCGGGTACCAATCCCAGCCTCCTCATTCAAGTGGGTATCAATCCCAGGATCCGTATTCAGGTGGGTATCAATCCCAACCTCCTTATTCGGCCGGGTATCAATCCCAGCCCCCTTATTCAGGTGGGTATCAATCCCAGCCTCCTTTTTCAGGTGGGTATCAATCCCAGCCTCCTTATTCAGGTGGGTATCAATCCCAGCCTCCTTATTCAGGTGAGTATCAATCCCAACCTCCTTATTCGGGTGGGTATCAATCCCAACCCCCGTATTCAGGTGGGTATCAATCCCAATCTAGTCATCAAATGCTGCTTGGTTCCCAGGCTCAATACAGATACCAGCAACCCCAAAGGAAAAATCAATATACCCCATACCAAAATTACCAGCAGCTGCTGGGTAACCCTTATCAAAATTATCAACAACCTGCTGGCCAGTATGGTAACCAATGGGGCGCTGGGAGGCAGAACCAATATCAGTAACCCGGTTCTGGAAACAACCCTTACGGACAAAATCCTTCTGGACAAGGCCCTTTTGGACCTGGTCCATCGGGACAAGGCCAATGGGGGCAATCAGGAACTGGTTGGAATTCTGGCTCTACCTCGTATCCGGGACAAATGTCCTTTAATCCGCAGCTACCATTTCTAGCGACATTGGAACTGACCGATGTGTCGAAGTTAATAAATGATCCCATTTTACATAATCCACAATGGCCACCATTTCCAACTAAGATACCTAGTGACTGTCCCAAATTCGATGGGAAAGCCGGAGAAGACCCTCAAGCTCATGTGATGACGTATCACTTATGGTGTTCGTCTAATTCATGGCTCGATGACTCGATTCGGCTTCGCCTCTTTCAGAGGACTCTCACTGGTTCGGCAGCTAAATGGTATATTGAATTGACCCGTGCGTCATTTCAAGATTTCAATTCATTGGCCATGGCATTCCTTACTCACTTTCAGTTACCCATTTAGTACGAGACAGGGACTCACCTCCTTACGTCTCTTAAGCAGGATACGGCTACACATATCTCCGATCACATTCATGAATGGAGAAGGTGTCACAGGTTGATCAAGTTCTAGATTCCTGATCAACTCCTCACTCACTGGTTCACGACTTCCTTTGTCCCTAAGATTGCACAGGACATTGCTATGGGAGCCTGTGTAACTGAAGAGCAAGCAATTGCGTGCGCTCAGTACCTAGACATAGTTTACTCTCAGTCTGGTACCTTGTATGAGTATTTGCTGGACGCCCCAAGGCTTGGTACATCCAAGGCTCCGCCCAAGCCATCTGTCGATGGAGTCATTGGCTCTGTGAACCCGGCCTCTAAAAAATCATCGAACCCTGGGAAGCAAAAGTCAAGTGCATCCAACGAAAACACTTCCGAGGGTGGTTTAAATTCTGGTAACACTTCCGAGGTCAACGCCGTCCAGTCCACCACGGCGGGCAAGGCCTCGAAAGGAAAGAAAAAGGAAAAGGGGAAAGGGAAAAATAAATCTGAGCAACCCAAACAAGAATCCTCTAAACCTCTAGCCGAGGAAGGAGCTAAGCACAAACCCAAGTATCCTTGCCTCATTTGTGAGGAAGATCACTATACTAAGGACTACCCCAGGTGGTCTGAAGTTAGTTGTTTGTTGAAAGGTGCTCCTGGGGTTCCTGCGGTTCTTAAAGAACCCTTTCCCTCTCAGCAAACTCAAATGGTGGCTGATCCCTCTTTTTCTCCCTTCGGTTCCCAGGTCTTCATGGCTGGAACTATTCCGGTTCATGTAACGACTCAAGCGAAGGAGTATCCGTCGTCCGCCGGGAAGGAGCCAGAGGTCCCCTCAAGTGCTCCTTCGTCCAACTCTGGTCCCCTCCATATCGAGAGACCAAGTACTGAGACGACAATCCGACCCCCTCCCAAAGGGGTACTCAGAAGATCTTCTTATAATCCGAATGCTCGTGCTGCTCAGCACTATAGCATCGTAGAGGACTTAGCGCAGTCTCCATCGGCTATGTCCGCCTTAGAAGTTCTTCAGAGCTGCCCGCCCAGAGGAAGTCCCTACTATCGGCCATCGGTGGCATCGACCCAGCGGACTCTGATTTGATTACCTTTGACCTCGAGAGCCATGTTCCTCGACTGCCTCATCAGATCGCTTTTCTCATTCAAGTTGTCATCAATTCCAAAACGATCCATCATACACTTATTGATGAAGGCGCACCAACCTGCATTATGTCTATTGCGTGTTGGAAAGCGATCGGGTCCCCGACTCTAAGTCAGTCTCCAATGACCTTGGAAGAATTCGATGGGAGAGAATCCCGCACTGATGGTATTCTTCAGTGACTACCAATCACCTTAGAAGGGAAGACTGTGGAAGTAGAAGTTGAGGTTGTTGATGCAAATCTCACATATAACCTCCTTCTGGGCCGGAGTTGGACGTATGCCATGCGTGCCGTGGCCTCATCCCTCTTCCGTGTCATTCGTTTCCCTCATCAGGGCAAAATTGTCACGGTTGACCAGCTTTCTTTCATCGCTTCCTCTTCCGAGGGAAATGTACCCTTTGTTGAGCATACCTCCATTCCGTTTGAGAGTGTCGGAGCCGGGCTCTTCAAAGAACCAGCCCTTATGGGTGTTTTCTCCCTCCCACCTCTCAACCTCACCTCGATCTCCATGATCTCGGTTTTTTCTGATCCTTGGACCTTCCCCTCCATCGACCAGATAGAATCTTGGGGTGAGGAGATGCCATTTAGTCTAGCCGAGCTCAACTACATCAAAATTGTTGCTGCATCGGCCTCTCATGATCAACCCACCATCACGGGTGGGGCTCCTGACTCAGATGATTTCCCCTCGTGGTTCGGAGAATACACCTCCTCAGATCCATTAAAGGAAATATTTCCTTCCGATGAGGCTATCATAGAGACTATGTCTCTAGAAGAACGCCCATGGTCTCCTCTTCACCACCGTTCCTCCTTTCTCCCCACCTTCCGGGAAACACTACTTTGTCTCAAGTGGTTTGCTCCATGTCTCCCTTCTCAGCCTCTTCAGACGCCCATCCAGACTTATCATACGTCGTCTGAAGGGAATTTAGGGAACATCACGCAGACGCAACCCATCGACATCTCTGTTAAGCCAGGGATTGTCGAGAACATTTATATAGGAGTCACCTGCACTCCTGAGGAGATTCAGATTTATATCGCACTTTTCCGCGAATTTCGTGATGTCTTTGCATGGTCCTACGAAGAAATGCCCGGTATTGATACATCCATAGTAGTGCACGAGATACCGACGTATCCTGGGGCCAAACCTGTTCGTCAGCGTTTGCGTCCTGTGCACCCCCGTAAGGCGGCAACTATCAAAGCAGAGGTTGAAAAGCTTCTTAAAGCTGGATTCATTTATCCTATCCCACTGAAATATTAGGTCTCAAATATTGTCCCTGTAGATAAAAAACAGGGTACCATTCGCGTCTGTGTCGATTACCGTGACATTAATAGAGCTTGCCCAAAAGGCAATTACCCCACGCCATTCATTGACCAACTCATTGACGAGTGTGTGGGCAGCGAAATATATTCTTTCATGGACGGCTTCTCTGGTTACAACCAGATTAATATCGCCCCTGCTGATCAACACAAGACGGCCTTCATCTGTCCGTGGGGCACTTTTGCTTACAAAAAACTCCCCTTTGGTCTTAAGAATGCTGGCGCTACCTTTCAGCGTGCGATGTCTTATGCATTCCACGATATCAGGCACATCGTACAGCCTTATCTAGATGACCTTCCCGCTCATTCAGCTAAGCGCGCGGACCACCCATCGCATCTTCGTGAGATATTTCTTCGTTGTCGACACTATAATATCCGATTAAATCCACATAAATGTGTCTTCTGCGTCGAATCTGGTCGACTTCTCGGGTTCATCGTCTCCCGAGAGGGCATCCGTTTGGATCCCCTTAAAGTCGAGGCAATTGTGAATCTTCCACCCCTTGCAACTTTGTGGCAATTGCAGAGCTTGCAGGGAAAAGCTAATTTTCTAAGAGGGTTCATCCCAAACTATGCTAGAGTGGCAAAGGATTTTACCCGGTTACTTAAGCGTGACACCCCATTCCGATGGGATGCGATAGCCGAGGAGTCTTTTGCTCGTCTCAAAACTCTCCTAGTTTCCGCCCCTTTGTTGCGGCCTCCAAATTATCATCGTCACTATACACTATATTTGGCAGCTGCCGATACCACTATCAGTATGGTTTTGGTCCAAGACGACGATGATGGCATCGAACATGTCATTTATTATCTTAGTTGCAACTTACTAGAT
>APFE031030157.1:0-12048 GCA_000404065.3 Pinus taeda
AGAGTTAACCTCTCTCTCAGTAACATATTGTTCAAAGGAGCTTGAATCATGAAGAGAATGTGTATTTTTGGATGGAGCCTTTTGAAAGTATGATAATACGTCTGTTTGCCTTAATGGTTTCTTCCCATGATTATCTTTAGACATCTCACTAAATATTCCACAAGTTAAGTTTCAAATCGATCTGCAAACCTACATCAACAGTTTTCAAGTGTTGAGATATGCTTCATATAAATTCACTTGTTCATAGAAAATAGAATTGTACTTTGCAAAAGAATTGTTGAGTCAACATTGAAAGAACATATATCAGAAATTGAATTTTGAAGAAAAATGGAATTTCACAAAAATTATTTAACAATGGTAATGGGAAACTATTAAATTTTAAGACATAAAGTATAATAATTCATTTGTATAACATTGAAACAACATAACAGAATAAGTGGAAGCAGAGATTCAGCCATGGGTAAAATTAAGAGAATAGAAAACTTTTGCAATTCCCGACATGGTCTAGTCAAATATTATGCATACTACGAGTAGCTCCAGTGTTGTATATAAAAACAGTCACCGTGGATAAACTTGGCAGCAAAATAAAGCAACATTCAATACAGTTGAGCATACTTTATATGAACCCTTAAAAATGGCATTCATGCCATTGCTCAGTTGGCTTCACATTCTCTGTTTTATAAATCAAACAGTGTAAGAGGAACTATTTTGAGGAGTGCCGAAGGTTTAAGCATGTCTAGTTGCCGTTTTGGGCAAAATGGTGAACATTGAACCTTAGAAAATAACACAGATCCAGAATTATCAAAACCTGCATTTTGCTTTTTATGATCAAAGCAAACCTTTGTCATTGAAGGATCTCCTTTATGATATACTAGTCAAGGGTAAAGCTGGCCAAGTTTCTTAGTGATAACAACAAAATCTTATATGGTTTGGTTAAGAAAAATATTCAAATTCTGCTTGGCTTCCTTCTAAAGAAATTTCCTCAAGAGGTTTTTCATTTTGCAGCATTCTCAGAAATTTTATAGTCTGGAGTGTCAAAGAAAGTTATCTCAGGAATGTTCTCAACTATGATCAGTGAGTGCAATTTCACCCTACCATGCCAACCCTGAACTTAGCATGATAATCGAGCTCATTTACACTCTTGGTGAATGATCAATGGATGTTGCCTTAGCAACTTTGAGGTGCCCACTACTTATACAAGATTTATCTCACACTTCCATCCTTCTTTGGCATATTACAAACCTCTCTATGCTTAAGTGGACTCAAGTGTTCACATCAACAACTTATATGATCAATGATGCATTTAACCCCGTTCATTACTTGATTTCAAATTGTCGAACATCTAATGGTGTTGTGCTTAAGGCACAACACACCTAACAAGTGTGCCCAAGGCACCCAAGCACACATGGCAAGGGTGCACCCAGTAAGCATGTCTAACATATGTGTGCCTATTAGTCTCTACCCCTTCCTGTCCATCCATTTTCTGACATCCAATGGTGTTGTGCAGAAGGTACCCAAGCACAACCAATAAAGGTGCACCCAACAAGTGTGTCTAGTTGATGTGTGACTGACAAATTTGTGGCCAATAGCACCTAAGGGTGCACCCAGTAAGCATGTCTAACATATGTGTGCCTATTAGTCCATCCGTGCCAATCAATAACCACAAAGGTTATTGTCCTGTCTTAGTAGCTCAAGTGGTTGGGAGCATAGTTTGTTCTCCTATCCACCCAGGTTTAATTCCAAGGGGCATGTTTTGCCTGTTGTGATAAGGCTAGAAGGTTAGGCACCCTCACTACAAAGGACATATCAACCCTTGCTAAGTCATAAACTATTGGTATATCCAGTTTTTGCATTGTTGGATATATTATTGGTGTTATAATGGCAGCAAGTAAGTCCAAGGTTGACATTTCCTTACATTATGAAACTTTATCGTTTGGATTAAAAGATAAAAGACACTACTTATAATTAGTACATCCTACTCAAACTATATGTTATGAAATGCATGTGACGGCTCTACGCCCATCATATGCATGTGAATTCAATGAAGGTTTTGTGAGTTTTGTTTTGTTGTTTTTTTAAATGGAAATGCATTGCACGAATACTCGTCAACCATAAACAACAACTTTGCATGATAATATAATGTGTTGGAAGCATTTCGGAAGTATGCAAGTATCCCTTTCATTAAGAAGTCAGAATTGGTACCTAGCATCATCTCCACACAAATATGTGAACATTCTTTTTACTAAAATGTAAAAGGAAATTTGCATGGGGCACCATTAGCAAACATAAATACAAGTACAATAGGAGTTATTCTAGAAAGCTATGGTATGTGGACAGGGTTAGTCTAGAAATAAGCTATTGTAAATTAATTAATGCAAATGAAAATGGCACAATCAGAGTTAGTCTAGAAATACACTATTGTAAATTAATTGATGCAAATGTTATGTGGACAGGGTTTTTTGTCTCACAAACAAGTGGGTCTCATACGTCATTTTAGTGTCTCGCTAGGCCATGAGCTTGAAATAAATTATAAATATACAACTATCTAACTTTACAGCCAAAGGATGGCTCTTGTAGAAAGATTTGGAAAACCATGTCCTTGGAAACCCTTCAAGTATTAGATCTGGATTTCTCTCCATTTAGAAGATGGTCTAAAGTTAACAATCCTTCATTTTTGGCACATATCTCCTCCTGGGCTAATTCACATTCTTCCCCTTTAAACGAAGTGGATCTATCCCATTTCCCTTCTTAATACTCTGAACACCCTTTGGACCTTTCTGACCCAAGTCTTGGATGGGAAAGCTCCAATAAGAAAGGAATAAGTAAGACAGGGCACCCAATCAAGAAAATAGATTGTTAAAGAAGGATACCTCAAACTTCGATCCAAGTCCTGGATGGGAAAGCTCCAATAAGAAAGGAATAAGTAAAACAGGGCACCCAATCAAGAAAATCATTGTTAAAGAAGGATACCTCAAACTTCTTGGAAGGAGCGGAACCTTCCTCTCTCTAGAAATCAAATTAAACAAGATCGAATTGAGCTATTCCATCTCCAAACTTGAATTTTAATGTCTGGCCAAATGAGACACTTTTAGCAGGGGAGAACCTGGTGAAACAAGGAATTAATGATCCTTCAAGATGTGACTATTGTTTTGTAAACAATGAAACCTCTTTTCCTACGTTCTTTGGTTACATAAATGAGTCTCCCCTCCTCTATTACAACATCTTCTAAAGAACAATTGTTCAGTAACTGGTTTCTTTTATTGCTTGAAGGATTCAAAAACAAGCCAATTATAAAGGTAATTTGGAATATTTCTCTCTTGGAAGATACTGCTGATCAAAACGACAAGATATTCAATGAAAAATAGGTATATTCCAATTACGTCTAAAGAATCAATGCCAAATTGATTAGAAAAATTCAAAAATTAGGCAGAGTGAATTAAGACAACAAGAAAAAGGTTGGAAGAATACTTATGATTTGGCAAATTGGGAAGAGAAAGGGAGGGAAACAAGCACCAAAAAAAGTACATGAATGTAATCCCACTTAAGTAACCTCCTGCAAATGTGATTATATTAATGATTGGATGCAAACATTTTAACAAATGCTCTTTGATGAACATCAGAGGGAGATCCAAGCCATTCGTTCAAGGCATGGATAATCTTAACACCAAAAGGAAGAGTATTTGGAAATTTAACTTGGGACATTTCAGTACCAACCAACAACTACGTAGAATCCTTGGCATCACTGAAAAGGAATACTTATATTGAAACTTACCAAAGAACACCTCAGAAGATCTAACAGTACTTAGAGACTGACAAGTAGTAGTAGCTCCATAAATGAGAATTTCAAGTTCTTTGAATGTCGAGATAGAAAGAAACATAAACAGATTTAGAGAATCTCTAAGGAAATTCCATGTTTGGGAGGGAAAGCACATTGTGTTGGAAAAAAATATAAACATGTCCGAATTTTACATGAAAATGAAACACAAAAAAAAAAGGAAAGCTTAATGTTATCAGGACTAAGATCTTAGTATGGAAGAAAGGAGGAGCTGTGGTATCTTTGCTTCAACATATAACATTATGACTCAGCTAGCAGGTTATATTGGGAACGCTTTCCTTCTCTCTGTGCTTCCTCTGTTCTCAACTCTCTATGAAGGATTGGCTTCCAGCATTAATTCCTTTCAAGTGAGACCAACAACTATTGAAGTTCTCACTCCCTACAAAGCAACTTCACAAGACCAAATCCTAGCTTCAAAAGGTTCTCAACTTCAAGAGACCAAATCCCAGCTTCAGAAGGCTCTCAACTTCAAGAGACCAAATCCCAGCTTCAAGATGCCTCTGTACAAAGATTAGGCAACAGATAAGTTCCATCGAATAACTGTGCTTTCTTATCCCAATATGCTGGAATCTACGGTCAGCTTTCAAGGAAGTACCTCCCATCATAGTGGAGCGAAGGCTTTGATTCAAGCACTTCTTACTCTACTCCAAATGACACTCCTCTGGAGGATACCCTGTTGGGGGTTCCTGTAAGGAAGACAAAGATATACTTCCACATATTAATAAGTGGCGAATAGTTTTGTCAATCACGGCAAAGCAGTATTGAGAAATTACAAACTATAAGGATGACTGTCTCAGTAAGTCAGTTTCAATGCAACTGTTTATGTAGCTAAGTGTCACTCTAAGTATGTATTGCCTCTAAACAAGACTTCACAGTATGTAAACTATCTTTCGTAATATAAACATAAATTGTTCTTGTTTAAAAAATAAAAGAATGAATTCATGTTCGCTTTTATATCCCAGAACACCATACATGTTGGACCTAGATTTGCTAGCATAATTTTGGGTATACCTTTCATACTTTTTTCCAAATATGAATCAGTAAACCTATGGTGTTGTTCAAGCTCAACATAAAAACAATATCCAATTCCATTAAAAATAGCATCAAGATGGGGAGAAAGGGAATACTGTGAATGCTGTGCATCTTGGGGTATAACTTATATGTGCTTCAAAACCAACGGAACACCCCTGTTCCAACTGCAGGAGGCATGAGTCCACCTAATTTGGCCTTCCAGAACAACTGATAATCTGAACTATCTTCTCCTGTACTTCAAACTTGAAGAAAAACAAGAAATATGAAGCCAACTTACCCTGATTCAAAAGCCGGCTAAAGATGGGCAGGACCCGCATAAAGGGGCTTAATTTCTCGCGCTCAGCCAACAATTCTGTCAAGTACCGACTGTTGTTGCTGCTGCAGTGGCATGAGCCGTTCAAATCCAAGAAACCATGGATACCAAAACAAGAGAAGAATAAGTGGATTGGAAATGCAAGAATATCGCACCGAAACTGCTACTGCTAAATAGAAAATTAAGATTTGTGAACTATGATCAAAAAATCTTATTTCAAAACAATTTTATACATGATGAATTCATGAAAACAGGGAGCTGGGATCCATATACACGCTGAATCCGAAATTCATGAAAACAACAGGCTGAATCCGTGAAAACAGGGAGTCGCCCTCCATTTGGAAAAAATTAAGCTCCGCCCTCCATTTCAAAACAAATTTAACCTTCCAAGACCAAATCGATCCTCACAATTTCACTACCAAAATAGAAAAACCAAAGTTCAAACCGTAAATCAGAAATGGTGATTTTTATCTCCCAAACCAGGAGCAAATATCAAAATGGGGCGATTTTAAGAAAATCCGATTCGGTTAGCGTATCCGCCCTGGGCGAAAATAAAAAAAATAAATTAATTTTTAAATAAAATGAGGGCTAATTATATAAAAAAGTTTTTATTATTTTAATTAAAAATTCACCCCATTAAAATATAAAAAGCCTTAAATTTCGCCTTTGGGTGATTATTCGCCCCTAAAATTACCCCTGTCTGGCTCTGTATGGCTCCATGCTACCTTCCGATCAGCTCGACTTCTACTCTATTCTCTGCTCTTAGCTTTTGCGTCTAACTAACTCCCCCGTTTTTGTCTCTGCTTCTGTCAGTTCATGGCTTTAGAGCCAGTCCATTCTTTGACTGTTCGTTTCTATTTCCCAGCCTTCTGGTTTCCCTGCCTCTTTTCATTTGAATTCCTCTACTCTATGTCATCATTACTAGGTAATGTCGTGTAGGGAGGTGGCCACTTGTTTCCTCATGAACTGGGTGTCATATTCCTTCAATCATATTTGAATGGTCGTTAATTCCATTGCTTCAAGATCGCCTGCAAAAGACGAATAATTTGCCAACTCATCATCCACGTCAGACTTCAAGTCCCCTGTCATCTTTATTTTTGACTTGCCAAATCTGGTCAGTCATCGGAATGTATCTCCGTCATTGATCTAGCCCCCCTAGATCCTACGATCATCCTTCATATTGGGCAGACAAGGCCAGACGCTTACCACCTCGAGGCTTTTTGATATCCTGTCGGTTTGTGGAATCCTGTGCTAGGAAACCAAATGCAATACTTTTATGAATTTTATAGCGATTTCAGTTTCGAGCTCTTAGGGCTTTCCTTCACTGAGGGGGACGCCCTGTGATACGCGATTAGTGCTTAGCGCTAATTGTATATCAGAAACCACCCCCATTTCTGGATTTGGCCTCTTATTTTGTCATTTTGTGCCAATGTGCATTACCATGGGCCAACAGTCTGTGCGCTTGACCGAAGGTCCTCATTGTTTCGCATTAAACACAACTGCAACTATTACGAGGATTCCTTCTGGTAGCTTGATTTTTCTAAGACTTGAATTTTTGAACATAACTTGAAACAATCATGAAAACTTAGAGAGTGTTTTAGGATCCAATTCGGATCACCCCATATGCCTGTCGAGCCAAATCTGAACCCACACAATAGGTAGGCTCAACAAGTATACAATGAAGTGTCATCATACCCAACTTATGCTGTAAAAATCTAGGAGATCAACCTAAGATCTGGGAGAATTCTCCTAGACAAGAAAACTCCCTCTCCACCTAGGGAGGTTGAGGAAGAAAGAGAGTAAAGCAACCTTAAAGTAAATCCACCTTTTCCTAAGAGATTAGCCCAACCACTCCATCCTACCCCAGAAGAAACTAAAATTCTGGGAGAATTGGAAAATTTATGTAAAGATCCCCCTTCTCCAGGCAATCAAAGATGTTCCGATTTACAATAAATTGATTAAGGAGAAGTGCTTCAAGCATCTAGGAAGAAGAAAAAAGGATGCCCCTACCATTAATGTCACTGTGAAATTGTCTGAGTTAATGTTGGGGTAGGTCATATGTCCAAAATATTTAGACCATGGAAGCCCTATAGTAGATGTGCACATCAATGGCACCATTTTCCCACACACTCTGATTGATCTTGGGGATACCATTAATGTGATTACCAAGGACACCATGCTCAAACTCAACCTCCAAGGGTCATTAAGGAAGACCGCAATAGTTTTGCAACTTGCAGATCATTCCACAGTCACCGCTGAGGGAATTGTGGAGGATGTGATGGTCTCCATTGACTCTTGGGAGTACCCTGCAGATTTCCTAGTTCTGCAGCCTAAGCCTAAGCTTACTGGTTACCCTCTCATCCTTGGGAGGCCATGGTTGGCCACAACTAATGCTTACATTAGCTATAGAGCTAGGAATATGAGCATCAAGAATGGGCATATGTCCAAGCAGTTAGTCCTATACCCTCCTACTCAAGCTACCCTAGAGCATGATTTACCTTTATGGTTGGAGGTGGAGGAAGAAGATGAGGTTTATTCTGCCCAACTTTATGATTTTGAAGTAACCATAGGAGGATGACAGTAAGATGAGGATGACTTAATTGAACACCTGCTCCAAAGTCCAACTCCTAGTCCATTATGATTAGAAGAAGAAGTAGGGAAATCCAGAAAAATCATCCAAGTGACTTATGCTTGGCCAATTCCAACCCACTCCGTGTCAAAACCATAGAATTTTCCCTAGGGAAAACTTTGAAAATTAATCCATCTCTTTCCGCTTTAGAAGAGGAAAAGCTATGCAACATGTTGAGAGAAAAGCTAGAAGCCTTCGCTTGGCGTTACAAGGAAATGAAGGGAGTACACCCCTCACTGTGTACTCACCACATATACATCAAAGAAGGTTGCAAGCCAATCAGGCAACCACAAAGGAGGATGAATCCAACTCTCAAAGACATAGTCAAAGAAGAACTACAAAAACTACTAGATGCAGGATTCATTTAGCCTATCTTAGATAGTGAGTGGGTCTCTCCTTTAGTGTTAGTTCCCAAGAAAAATGGTAAGTGGAGGATTTGTGTTGATTATAAGGAGCTGAACAAAGCCACAAAGAATGATCATTTTCCCCTACCCTTCATTGACCAAGTGCTAGATGCCTTGGCAGAGAAGAATTTATTTTCTTTCCTAGATGGATTTAGTGGGTACAACCAAATCCAAATATGCCCAGAAGACTAGCATAAGACCACATTCACCTGTCCTTGGGGTAATTTTTCCTATAGGGTCCTTCCTTTTGGCCTATGCAATGCTCTTGCCACTTTCTAGAGAGTAGTCTTGAGTATTTTTTCTGAATTAGTACATGATGCTGTGGAAATATATATGGATGACTTTACACCAAATGGCTGTGACTTCCAAGAAGCCCTGACTAACCTAGGCAAAGTATTACAAAAATGCATTGAAATGAATCTATCTCTCAATCCATAAAAATGTAAATTCTTAATGACTGAAGGGAGTGTGCTAGGTCATTCAATATCTCAGCAAGGACTGCAGGTGGACCTAAACAAAATAGCAATAATCCAAAGGATCCCACCTCCACAAAAGTAGAGAGATGTCAGGAGTTTCTTAGGGTTAGCTGGATAGTACCAAAGGTTCATAAAGGACTTCAACAAGTTGGCCTCTCCTTTCTTTAGGTTTTTGGATAAAGATTTTGAGTTTAGTTGGTCAAAAAGTTGTCAAGAGGCCTTAGACATTCTAAAGAGTAAGTTAACCACTGCAGCAATCCTTAGAGGTCCAAAATGGGCCCTCCCTTTTCATATTCATGTTGATGCCTCACAAAAAGCCATAGGAGTAGCCTTAGGTTAGGAAGAGGAGAAATTTCCATATGCCATCTATTTTACCAATAAGAGCCTGTCAAAGGCTAAGCTAAATTATATTGTGATCGAAAAGGAACTCTTGGTTGTTGTACATTCATTAAACAAATTTAGGAATTACATTACAGGCTATCATACATTTGTGCGTATTGATCATGTTGAAATCAAATATTTAATGAACAAACCAGATGTGAATGCTATACTTATAAGATAGTTGCTCTTATTACAACAGTTTGATCTAACTATTGTTGATAAGTCTGGTAAGGAAAATGTTGTTGCTGACTTTCTATCTAGGATGAATCTACCTATAGGTGAAGAAGGAATGGTGGTTGACCAGTTACCAGATGAGCATTTGTTTGCTATTTCAGTTCTCTCCCCATGTTTTTTTGATATAACAAACTATTTGGTATCAACACATTTCCCACCAAACTTTCCCTCCAAAAAAATGAGCAAGATAGTCAGGAAAAGCGCCCCCTTCACATGGGTTGGGAGCAATCTATTCAAACCTAGCCCAGATCCAATCTTGAGAAGGTGTGTAAGGGAAGAGGAAGTCTTTGACATCCTTCCAACCTGTCATCATTGTTACAGATCCATTTTGGCACATCATTCCCATCATCCAAATCAGTGTTTTAGGGCTCATAAAACCCTAATTTTAGTTGCTACATGCCCTAAACAAGTCACCCCTTTAAATGCCTTCTTCCCAGAGAGTTTCATGACTTGAAGACATCCAGTATTAGCCACTAGAGGGACCAACATAGGTAGGCCCATGTAAGGGTGCACTACAGAGCAATTAAGTCCCTGCCAGGGTGCTCTGCATAGCACTTAGGCTTCCTTTCACTTGCGCTAGGTGAGAATGAGCAAAATTCACATAGGGTTTGGGGAATATTCTTATATTTTGGAGTCATCTAGAAGGTTTCCTCACATATCAACTCCTATGAGCTTGAAAATGGATGAGGAATGAGTTAAGGTGCATCCTATCCTCTCATCCCTTCCTCCATGGAACTAATTCTAAGTATGAAAGGCCATTCAATGCCACCATTTATGACAAAACCTCCTTCATCTTCTTATAAATTGACCACTCATCTAAGTGATTAGGGGTGGGATTATGTTGAATTGTAAGGAGATAATGTTTCTATTAGATTTGGCTTTGAAGGAAGTATTGTAATTCTACAAGTTTGTCATGCTTTTGATGTGATGTAGATGGGATCCAAGCTAGAGGAATGGCTTTGAATCAGACACCAATGGTTGTCATTCCTTATTCTATTCAATAAAGTGTTTGAACCTTTCTCCCATATGTCTGTATTGTTTTATAATTCTTATATGTGTGAATTGTATTTTATTCCTTTCACTTATATTCAATAGATCTTTTGCTTTGATCAATTCTTTGTTTGTTGTTGTGTTTACAAGTACTTCTCAAGAGTATTAAGTATGGGAAAGAGTGATAGGATCGACACAAAGGAGATGAGAGGAAAGAGGAACTACAAGTAGTTTTTGTCATCTTTTCATCTTATCTATTGCTTATAGGAAAAGACTAAAACACTTTAAATTGTTGTTCTAGATATAGCTACTTATCTAGGGAATTAGTATTTATCCGTAGATACCAAATTCTCCAAAACAAATTGGCAACCATACTAGGGAAGATCCTCTTTCCTAGTAGCTTATCCACCTCGTAGGACATCCTTGCAAACCTCACTTGTGTTCACAGATTGTAATTTAACTCTTTCCATTGAAAAATTGGTCAAACCTGTGTCAAATTACCTCTAGAAACGGCTCACTATCACCAACACAGGCTTGTGAGGGACACAGTGCACTGCAGAGCACCCACGGCTTAGGGATAGCGCTCTGAAGTGCACTATCTCCCATTCAGGGTTGCGCTGATCCTCCTAGGGTCAGTTTCCCACCTTTGGAAGGTGTTTTTGCCAACTTTTCTCTATTTGTTTGTTTGTTGATTGATCAATGAATGTTATTTCTCAGAGAACAAGTTTCTCTCTCCTTTTCTAGCCCTACTTTGATTTGTTTGACTACTGTTTCTTTAATGTTTTCTTTGTCATTATTGGTCTATAGTCAAATTTAGAATATAGTTTATTAATCTTCATTCGAAAGAAAGTGTTGTAAAGTCTTATTTTCCTTCGAATCAGAACTGTCGTAAAAGTCTTCATTCTTATGAAATATTGATTGCTTGTATGTGCATATTTCCTTTTTTTTCATATTCATATTAAGGAAATCAAAAAGAAATACATGCATGTTGCATTGAAAAGGTTTGTGTGCACTCATAGGAATAGTGTATGGGAATTACATTATATTGTGCTCTTTTCTCTTTGATCGAAAGAAATCTAATTTCTCTATCCCTATGTAGCTAGGATTTTCATCATTAAATTGAATGGAAAGAACACTTTTCATGATAGTTTCATTCCTAGGAATTTTAGAATACATCATGTGGTGAACTTGAAAGGAAAATTCCTAAGAAAGATCAACTTAAAATTAACATCAATCTACCTAATGGGGCATTGTCATTAACGAGAAAATTTAGTGGTTCTAGGCTAGAGACATGTTCCAACGTCGTAAAAAAAGGTAGATGTTGCTAACTTGTCTACAATACATCCCGAGTGTGATACCCCATTCCACGTACATGATTATATCGTAGCTTTTCCATGTACCTTTGGGTATATAGGGCAGTGTTACAGTACGTAAAGTATATGGGAATGCTCTCACTATGCGGTTTTGCATTAGACAACGCTTATACGGACTGGGCCTCCACGTACCTTCGAGTACATATGGGAGGAAAACACTAGGTTTCTATCCATCCTTAAGTAATCGAGTCAGACGCCTTGTACACTGTGATACACTGAACACAGCATTCGAGGAGATTTCCTGCCCGTACTTCTTGGTTTTCTAAGAGTTATTCTATCGTTCATAATTACTTGGTAAACCTTTTGCCTAGCTTACCCCTTTTTCTTTATTTTTTTCTGATAATAAAATTAATCAACAATCATGGAGGAACATCAACCCTT
>APFE031030175.1:0-17563 GCA_000404065.3 Pinus taeda
TATATTTCACATTTAAATATTTTTATTTTTAATTATATGTTTATTGATAGCATAGTCTAACTAATAGATAAAATGGTCTTTTTTTCGGGTTAATTTTGCCGAAAATCCAGTAGAGATTTTTGAGAATCATAAGTTTAAGCTGTTTCAATTGGCGATGTTTAAGTGGCTTGGGGGTTTTCAGAGTGTTGAATCCATTTATGCATTCAAAGACACATTTTAAACAACAAGAAATCACAATCTTAACTGAAGTTGTATCGCTGGATTTCAGTGGAAAAGGCCATTTTGTCTATTAGTTAGACTGTGCCTTTATTAGTTCAATTTATTAAGTTTCTATATGTTTATTTGTTATATTTTTTGTAAGAACCGTAAAATAGATGTAAATGTTTTTAACATGAACCTGTAATTAATTTCCTAAAATCCTACAAACTTAACCAACAGAACTGTTGAGGGTACTTACCTGTGCACTTGCGATTGATGATGCCTCCAGCTCCCTACTTTGGTTACCAAAAGACCGAATCCACCCAGCCAAACTGAGTAGAACCTGGCTACTCAGTCCAGTAAGCTTTTGAGTTGAAGCAGACTGTTCCCCCGTGCCCAGAAACCTCAGAACAATCCACGCTCTCCCTGTGGATAATTTCGGTTTATCATGTTCTTCCTCCTTCAGTTTTCCTTTCCTCTGTTCTTTTCCTTCTTTTCCCCCGGTGCCCTTCTTCAAATTCTGCTCAGTGGTTTTATTTGGTTTCTTGGCGGTGGCCTCTCTTCCACCAGTAGCCCACCGCTTAACCTTCCGGTGACACCTTCCATGTCACGTAGCATATATAACTCTGTGATGGTCACATATATAATTAATTTCATTTATAATTTAATTAATTATATTTCTTTATGATTTATTAAAGTACTTTTTAATATTAAGATTATAATTATAGATAGGTTGTTACATACACTCCCCCTTCAAAAAACTTCGTCCCAAAGTTAGAGTTTTTAGCAATTAGTACATTCTTCTTAGGATTGTAAATTGAGGTTAAATTCTTATTTAATGTAAGAATATTATAAAATTGGTGTTTTGAATACTTCTAGGTTTATATTTTTAATGGTCATGCCTTGCCCTAACTAGATTCCCAAGTTATTTTAAAATCATCCTATCCTTCCTAATCTCTTTCGCTCCCCTCCTATCTGTCCTCTACTGGAATATGCCATGGCGTCAGTTATACTGAGCTAACCATTCATAAATTCTAAGGATGATAGCATCGGCTATACCGACCTGATTCCCAGTAGGCATCTGGCAGTCATCATCACATGTCTAGGGGAGCGTGATTCGCACAATCCTCCCATGTCTCTAGGGTTCGGAGGATAAATGGTGGGCAACACCTCCACCCCTCCCAATAGAATTAGGGTTAATACCCTATCATAGAATCTCTTTGAGCCTTAATTGTTCTGAGGTTTCTGTCATCACGTGGTCATTTTGGTAATGGATATTATCTACAATCATAAACACTTATCCATGCATTTATAAAATGTGCATTAACATATTCAAAAATAATAACTTATGTATAATTTACACATGTCAACTACAGTATAACATATTTTGCCATATTCTATTCATGTTATTGACTTTCATATTAAAATGTAATTATTCTTTGATTTCTATCTCATCAATCATATTGATACGCATAAATAAAACAGAATTATAATATTTTAATTCCCATCAGAAGTAACATCACTTAAATATTTTAAACGTTACTTTGAGAACTATAATTTAGTAAGATCAATAACATATTGTGTCTTAGTATCCATGTACCTGCGGAACTTAAATAGATATTATGTCATAAAAATTCACGTTTATATATGATCATTCAAAATGGTTTCTGAGTCTCTGATTTGCAGTAGAGTAAATATATACAAAACATAGTTTAAAGTTCTTCAAAATTGACACAGATTAGGGTATTTTTGACATATGTTTTTTGTCTACCAAACGATTCCTGAGCTGTCAAACCCTACGTTCCAGTATACGTAATGGTTCGACCGATATGATTCCTTTGTCCGATACCTGCAGTTCCTTCCATTGAAGGTTATGAGATTGATCAGCTATGTAATGTCTTAATACAAATACATGAAATACATTATGAATTTTATGCAAGTGAGGTGGCAGTGCAAGACGATAGGCGACAGGTCCAACTTTTTCCATGACTTTAAATGGTCCAATAAATCGGAGTGACAACTTTGTCCCTTTTCCGAATTGAATAGTACTTTTATTTGGTTTGATGCGGATGAAAATCCGATCCCCTACTTCATACTTCCTATCAATTCTGTGAGTATCAGCATAACTCTTTTGTCTATCATGTGCTTCCTTTAACCGTTGTCTAATTTGTCTTACCTGTTCTTCCATTTCTTGGATTAATTCTGGTCCTATTATCACTTGATCTTCTAACCTGTCCCAACTTAACAGTGTCCTGCAAGGTCTGCCGTATAACGTTTCAAATGGAGGCATTCCAATCGAACTGCGGTAACTGTTATTGTATGCAAATTCAACTAAGGATAAGTATTTTTCCCGGTGAGATTGTTGATCCATAACATACATCCTCAAGATATCTTCAAGTACTTGATTTACCCTTTCTGTTTTCCCAACAGTTTCAGGATGATAAGCAATGTTCAAATTTAGTTGAGTTCCTAAGGCTGACTGCATGCAAGTCCAGAATCTTGAAGTGAATCGTGAACCTCTATTTGATATAATTTTCTTAGGTAGTCCATGAAATCTGATAATTTCATTTATGAATACTCGAGCTACGTCAGCAACTTCATAAGTATCTCTTACGAGAATGAAATGGGCGCTTTTTGTTAATTTATCCACTACTACCAGAATGGCATTGTGTCTGTGAGAAGTAAGGGGTAGCCCAGTGATCAAATCCATAGAAATAACCTCCCATTTGGTCATAGGAATGCCGTGAGGTTGTAAAAGACCTGCTGGATGACAATGAGTTGCTTTTACTTGTTGACATTCCAAACATCTTGCAACGATTTGAACGATATCAGTTTCATGCTCGACCAGAAGAAGAGTTTCTTGGTATCCTTATACATTTTCTTTACTCTAGGATGTGCACAATATACTGCTTTGTGGGCTTCCTTAAGGATAGTGTCTCGAAAATCCCCATTATCAGGAATATACATCCTTCCATGGATTCGTAAGATTCCATCATCTTCTAGTTCATATCCTTCAAACTTAGCTTCTTTTGGCTTTTTACCTTCAAGACTAGATCTCACCTTTAAATACTAGCTATCTTTTATGAGATATTCTAGTACTCGTTGCCTTAAGTCTACTTTGATAGGTATGAAAGAGAATATCCGTGGTCTTCTACTTAAAGCATCTGCTACTACATTTTCTTTTCCCTTAATATATGATATTCCAAAGTCATATTCACTTAGGAATTCACTCCATTGTCTTTGTCTAGCATTTAAGTCTCTTTGGGTGAACAAATATTGTAAACTTTGATGGTTGCTTTTAAGAGTAAAACTTCGCTCCACTAGATAATGTCTCCAGAGCTTTAAAGCTAGTACTACAGCGGCTAACTCTAAATCATGAGTAGCATAGAGTTCTTCATAAGACTTTAACTTTCTTGAGACATATGCTATTACTCCTTTATCCTGCATCAATACTGCACCCAACCCTTGTTTGGATGCATCAGTACATACCGTAAAGTCTTTGTCCATATCAGGGACTCTTAAGATTGGTGCACTGGTCAGTAGTCTTTTGAGTTCAGAGAATGCTTTGTTACATTCCTCAATCCATTCATACTTAACACCTTTACGCTAAAGGGTTGTAATAGGCTTTGCAATTTTGGAGAATCCCTCCACAAATCTTCGGTAGTAACAGGCTAAACCCATAAAGCTTCATACATCATGTGCGTTTTTTGGTATTGGCCATTCCATGATCGCTTTTACCTTCTCAGGGTCTACTGAAATTCCTTCACCTGATATGATATGACCTAAATAATGAATCATTTCCTGAAAGAATGAACACTTGGAGAATTTTCCATACAACTGATGTTTTCTAAGGCAGGACAATACTATCCCGTAAATGATCTTCATGCTCTTTCTTATTCTTGCAATAGATGAGAATATCATCTAAAAAGACTTGTACAAATTGATCAAGATATTCGCGGAAAACACTGTTCATAAAATTCATGAATACTGCTGGTGCATTTGTTAATCCAAATGGTACCACACTAAATTCATAATGTCCAAAACATGTCCGGAATGCAGTCTTAGAAATATTGCTTTCAGAAACCCTTAGCTGATGATAGCCTGATCGAAGATCAATTTTTGAAAAGACAGCAGCTTCTTTCATTTGATCGAAAAGATCATCAATTCGAGGCATAGGATATCGATTCTTTACCGTAACTCGATTCAAGTTTCGATAATTTATGCATAATCTTAAAGATCCATCTTTCTTCTTAACAAAAATTACAAGAGCACCCCAAGGTGATATATTGGGTCGAATATGTCTTATGTCCAATAGTTCCTTCAATTGAATTTGCAATTCTTGAAGTTTTGGGGCTGTCAATAAGTTGTTTTCGAGATTGGTTGAGTACCAAGTTTCAATTCAATACTGAGATTTAGCTCTCTTACAGGGGGTAATCCTGGTAGTTCCTTTGGAAATACATCCGGAAATTCGGCTAACATCGGATATTGTTCTAAGGATGCTTCTTTTTCTTTACTTACTTCTTGAATTATATAGGCCTGACAACCTTTTCTTAAGAAACGCTTCATTTTCATTGTTGATATGTAGCGTAAAGATACTTTTCTCTTGATTCCTTGAATTTGGATCGCTTCTCCTTCATCATTTATACCTAGAATTATTTTCCCATAACAGTCTACCCAAGCTTGATGAGTTTCTAGCCAATCCATACCTATGACAAGATCATAAGTTCCTAAGGCTGTGACACAAACTTTCAGTTTAGTCGTGCAGACCCCTAGGTCAATTTTGCATTGATCCACACTTAAGTCTACAGATTGGAGTTCTCCTGAGGCCATTTCTACCTATTTGAAATCATTTTGTCTACGAGCTGCCAACCCAGATTTGTTAAATGCATATGACGAAATGAAACTATCTGTGGCACCAGTATCAAATAAGATTTTGAGTTTTATACCATTAATAATACCTAAAGATTTTACTACAGTGGATTGATGTGTTGCTTGGTCGTTGTTGACTACTGCATGAATTCTATGATTGCCTTGGTTGTTTGATATTGGTGCCTTTCCAGTCCTATGCAATATATTTGATGAAGTTTCTGGACAATCACATTGAAAATGCGGTCCTCCACATCCCCAACAATTAACCTATGTTGGTCCTCTTGAATCAGGACGTGAATCTCTAGATAAAAAACTTCGTCCTCTCATGTTGTTTCCTCTAGAATTTCCTCCTCTATTAGCAGTTCCACGAGATTTCCATGTGTTGGTGTTTGATGATTCAGCGGCTATAGTATTAACTGCCATGGGAACTCTTGTTCTTACATTTCTTGGGATAAATCTATTACCATAAGGTGGTCTTGAGCTACCTCTCCTGAAGGAATTTCGGGGAGTCTTTCATGGGAATCCTGATTGCAAAGGTTCTGTGGGCCCTACGTCTTTTTTGATTCCTAGATGTTCTTCTGCATAACGGCCACATTCTACCGCCTCAACTACTGATGATGGTTTCCACATGCTCACCAAGGCCCTGATGCGAGGATTTAACCCAAATATGAAGCATTTAGCCTGACGTTCATCAGAATCTAAGTAGTGAATGTATTTTACAAGCTCCATAAACCTTATCTCATATTCTTCCATTGTTTTATTACCTTGAACTAATGTATAGAAGGCTCTGGCTTGCTGTTGTTGAAAATATGGAGGTAAATACTTTGCGCAAAATCTTTTCTCGAACAATTCCCAAGGGACATTATCCGATGTAAGGTGCAGTTGTTTCTCCAGATTTTCCCACCAAATCAAGGCACTTTCCTTTAATTGAAATACAGCAATTTTTGTTTTTACAGAAGAAGAGTATTCTCTTAATCTAAAACATATGTTCATTCTTTCTAACCATGCCTCAGCACATTCACCTGCTCGACCTCCTGAAAATTCTGGGAGTTTAATTTTCAGAAGCTCCCTAGAAATATCTTCTTTTGATCTTTTATGCTCAAAATTTTTTGGTTCCGTTGAATTGGTTGCTAAGGGGTGAAGCTCTTCTTTGGTCTTAGCCATAGCTGACCCTTTTAATGTTTCCAATAAAGCTTCTAATGAGTTCATTATCATGGTCAACTCCGGCGCTGGAGCGATTGGTGTTGATGATGGTCTTAGTGGAAACGATGATGATGGTGGTGGTGGTGATAGGGATGATGATGACGACGGTGGTGGCATTAATGATGGTGATGCTGCCTGATCACGTCGTCGTCGCTCATATGTCCTTATCATTGTAATGTTTCTTGTGTACATAATAAAATTTTGTAAAAATTTGAGGTATACATTCGAATTTAACATATAGTTTTTGCAATTTCACATTTATAAATGGGTATAGTTTTTTGCTATTTTTATCTGCTAGGTAGATCTTACTGGTACCGAGGTCAAGGAGGGTGGTCTCGCGACCTCCTTGTCCTAATGCAGGGTATTCTATCCTAATATGAAATAATGCAGAAGTGTACGGTTTTAATTCCTAAGGTAGATCATCCAAAATTAATTACTAAATAACATTCACTAAATTAAAATATTAAATGCCTCGCTACAATGAACGTCATCAACATACCCATCACACCTCAAACTAACTATTACCTTTAAAGAAGGACACACATATTTATAATGTTGAATATGTTATTTAGATGTATACTATCGGCATATCAATTAGAACATATTTATTACAATTTCATTAAAGAAATTCAAAATGTTTACCTAAAATCATGGTAGGCTGGAAAGTTATATATTTCTATAAAATAAAGCTCACAACCTTTATAAAATTGCTCCGGAAAATTTAAACATAAAGCTATTCTAAACTATTTAAAATAACATGTTTGTTATTCTCAATAAACATATAATATTATTATTTAAATATATATTCTAATACATATTCTAAATATATATTCTAATACATACTTTTCCATATTCTAATACATATGATATTCTAATACATATGTTATTCTTAAAAACTCTTTTTAAATATAAGTGAACTTAAGATAACTCGAGATACTCAACAATAATTTAGATATATAAACAAAATATATAAAGTAATACTAAGGTAAACTAAAATGTTACATGTCTTTATTATTAAGGTTTTGATACTTTCTAGTATTCTACATTGTTTCTATTCTGTTGCTCAATTTTAATTTTGGGGTCTTCTTGTGGAACTACAGTGTGACTATAATAAACTCATCGAAGAGGTATGGTTATATATATGTGTGTGTGTGTGTGTGTGTGTGTGTGTGTGTGTGTGTGAAGAAGTGTATCCCATAGTTATATACATATCTTTGTATATATACTTATAATTCAACTCGCATTATATGAAAGTCAACAGGGTGTTTACGAACATTCACAAAGAAGAGTAAAACTTCATAAAAAAAAATGAAATTTGTGATTGATTTCACCGAGCTGATAAAATTTCACTTGGTTGTTCTTTTCATGTATTCAAATGGTATATAATTTCAATGGGAATGATCTCTTATTTGATTGCAAATATATATTTGTTAGTTTATTTAGGTTGGGATTAGTTTATATATATATTTTATGTAGAAAGGAATATATAATTTATTTTTAGGCTACTTAGTTTGACGATAGTTAAAAGGAATCTATGTAATAGTAAGATCTTCTAATCAATTTGACCCTATGACCTTATGCGTTTTAAGTAACTTTATATTTTACACCAACTAACGAACTTTTCTTACTAATTTTTTCTTAATCTTCTTGATGTCGATCATTTCAAAATCAATAATTATATAGTCTCTCTTCACTGAAAGTGTATACTTTTCCCAACTTCATGCATTTGTTGGAACAAGGAATCGTAAAATAATATATATACTTGAGTCTTAATTCACCTTCTTTCATCCCTTAAAATTTGAAATTCTAAATTAGACACATTGAAAAAAAAAAAGAAAAAAAAACATCGAGATTCATCATATTACATCCGAACTTTCTCAACAATATAATCAAAAGAGATCCCCATACTTTACATATTCCTTTATATATATCTGATGGAGTTTCTCAACCTTACAGTTGTTACATGGAATTTCCCCCCTTCCATAATCATTTTAAAGGGAAGTTTAATATTTAAGTTTAGAATTTCAGACCGTTTGACAGCCAGAACAAAGAGTATGAGTTTAATTTTAAAGACTCTTTTATTTTTGTCGTGAGCACACTAGGCCAACCTTGAATTGGACACGTATCAGGGAACATAGTTTAGTTGGCCGAATCCGAGGCTTTATAAAATAAACCGACTAAGAATAAGCTTGGCCTGAAGGTTGGGAGAAGTTACGCTAGATCCTATGGTGAGACGGATGGAGTCAACTAAATTGAAGCCGAGAGAGAAAAGGGTTGTGCCGGATTATTCTTTCCTTAAACCTAAGGTTGTCGAGTGAGAGTGAACAGGCCATCCATCCAGAATTAATGGCCAATTATTGGCAATGGTGACGGTTAATTATGGCTCAACAGTGGCACAGTTAATTGTTTCCCAACCAATCGGGGTTTCAAACTGGTGCAGTCGACATTGTTGGCAGTTGCGTCTGTGGGGTTGGCTAGCCGCCCATAAATTCTCCCGCATTTTAAAGGAAATCGAATAAAACCCGCAAGGACCAGTTTCACCATTCAGTCAATTACTCCTCTCGTACCACAATTTTTTTATCTTTTGCTTGGAGTCTGCAAAAATTTCTCCTTCTCCCTCATGCCGTGTAACTGCAGTGAGTATGGAATTAATTAACCAGAGCCCTCGGTCAAGTGCTATGCTTATCAGGTTTATATTTTTTTTTTCTCCTCTTCATCATCTTCATTGCGGCTGACAGTGTTATATTAAAAAAAATAGGCTTCACAGAAGAAGCTATAGCTGCAACATGCATGTCTTGGAAACAGGGAACACAAATATTTACTATGTTGTTGATAATGTTAATATAATCAAACTCGCCGACGCAAAATCTCCCCGTAATTAATGATATAAAATTTAAATTTCACAGCTAAATCGTCACACTGAATTAAAATTTTTAACACTTAATGATGGTGACATTACAGGGACAAGCCTAGGTGTCTGGCAATTTTTTTTTTTGTGCCATACTTCAACAAGCACATGTTATGTCACAAAGTCACTGTTTTATTTTCTTTCTTTACCCTAAGGTCTCGAAGGGTTTGACATAGGCTCTGATACCAAATTGTAAGAACCGTAAAATAGATGTAAATGTTTTTATCATTAACCTGTAATTAATTTCCTAAAATCTTACAAACTTAACCAACAGAACTACTGAGGGTACTTACCTGTGCACTTGCGGTTGATGATACCTCCAGCTCCCTGCTTCGGTTAACAAAAGACCGAATCCACCCAGCCAAACTGAGTAGAACCTAGCTACTCAGTCCAGTAAGCTTCTGAGTTGAAGCAGACTGTTCCCCCGTGCCCAGAAACCTCAGAACAATCCGCGCTCTTCCTGTGGATAATTTCGGTTTATCATCTTCTTCCTCCTTCAGTTTTCCTTTCCTCCGTTCTTTTCCTTCTTTTCTCGGCCCCCTTCTTCAAATTCTGCTCAGTGGTTTTATCTAGTTTCTTGGCGGTGGCCGCTCTTCCACCAGCAGCCCACCGCTTAACCATCCGGTGACACCTTCCATGTCACGTAGCATATATAACTCTGTGATGGTCACGTATATAATTAATTTCATTTATAATTTAATTAATTATATTTCTTTATGATTTATTAAAGTACTTTTAATATTAAGATTATAATTATAGATAGGTCGTTACACACAAACTGAGCTTTGATACCATGTTAGTTTTTCTTAAAACCCAGTAAACTAACTTATACTTTCTAAGTCTAAAAACATAAAAACATAAACAATTGATATTCTAGAAAATTTAAATCACAAATACACTGAGTTTTCTAACTTAATATCACAGCGGAAAATAAATCAGAAGACAAACACATCAACACATAGAACACAAGATATACCCAGGAAAGCTCAACCACGAGAAAAACCTACAACACTGTGTGTATTTTATTATTATTCTTCAGCAAAGGATGTTCTTCTGAGAATTACAAGAAGGGAGAAACTTCCCTCTTATCACAAGAACAATTGATCAATCCTCCAAGGTGAATCGATCCCCCTGCCTGTGCACTACATTTGCAAAATCCCTGCGCAGATTAGCTAAACTATGCATGCGTGCGAGTACGAATCCTCTCTCTTACACGCACACACGAATGGTATGATTGCGATGGGGCTGTAAGAGCTCAGCCCTCACTCAATTTCTTCTCTAATCCTGAATCACTGCAATTTGCTGAAACCCTCAACTCCGCCGTTGATCTGACACATGATGCTTGTGCTCAACTGTTTTGCCACTAACTTGCTCCATCTCCTCTTCTAATTTTGATCTCAAGCCTAATCTCCCTCTCAACAACTGAGATTAAATCATAGGTTAACTTAGGAACTTTTTATTTTCCCTACGTATAACTTTAGGAAATAGTTAAATTAATTAATAAAGTGGCAGTCTTCGAGTTCTTCTGCTAGTCTTAGAACTTAGACAAGAAAAACCCTTACTTCACTACTCCAATAAACAACAAGGAGTGTGCAATACGAAGTCGTCACGCTTTCAAGCATGTAGACTCCAGAAAGGCATTTTTTTCGAGCATGATCTATGGTATCCTAGTGCATGGGCTTGGAAGGAGTGGCAACCCCTTGCTTAGGAACACAAGGTACTTTCTTCCAACCATATCTCAATTAGAGAATTGTTGTTAATTTTCTTACCCTGCCACCTTGCCTAATTATTTCCTAGCAGATTATTACACAAATTTATTGAATAAAAAAGCATGGTTGAAATTTTAACACGTAAAAAATAGATAACAGTGGAAGCAAATTAAAACACCAATCCCAAACACATGCACACATCATTTCTTCCTTTCAAAATTTGTTGTTTCATTAACAATAAACTACAACATAAAATGGCTCTGCTCTTGGGATAATGGCCCTCTGAAGAAAAACATAAATATAACAAAAACCTGGAAATGATCCAATTAACCCTCTATAGATCTTGCTTGGCTGGTCTAGATCCTTTTGCCTTGCTGCCCCTTGCACTCTTCCTTGAACTCTGCACACCTGGATGAAAGTCCATCTCCACCCAATCACGGAGTCATCACTATCTCACTATGTCTTGTGCTTAAAGTGTGTCTTATCCCTTGTTAGTTTTTGGCAGCAGCGGACAGGTGTTCTAGTCTCTATGGTGTCTATGAGGCTAAGGAACACAAGATCTCCAAAACCCAGAAAAGGTTGGTAAGAAACGCCTTAGAAACACCTCAATTAAATTAATTAGCCAATAATTAAATATTTCCCAAGTCTAATGTAGGAAAACTAGTTAATTAAATCAAAATAATTGAGGAAAATTGATTTTACTCTAGAGAATTCCGTAAAAATGAGTTGATGGAGTCAAGATGATCTTAGCCATTGATTGTGATTAGATCATGATCGTTGGTTGCTCAACAAGAAATTATAAAGAGCAATTTGATGGGGTTGGAGAGATACATTCAAGCAGTTTGACTTACCAAGTTGCAGTGATTCAGCAAGGGCGTAGTTGAATTGAAGCAAAGGGAAACACCAGCAGCAGGGTTTCAGCAAATACTTGGGAGGAGAATTCTGAAGAGGATTTCCACATTTTTTCCAATGCCTCAGTGACAGAAAAGGAGGTCAATTTTATCTACAGGAGGAGGCAAAAATAGCAATACAAGATAGCCAATTTACCTAGTGTGTGTAACTGGAGCAGTGTTTTCAATTCCAGTTGTTGAAAGAAATGTCGGAGGAGGTGTGAATAGCTTCAGGAGGCAGAGGGAGGCGGTTTTACGTGCAGGAAGTGAATCCTAGAGGCTGTGCGAATTTTCAAAAGTAGGCAGTGCGCATTTTTGGGCAGCAGTGAAAGTGCCACAAAGGAGTGCAAGTTTGCTAGAGGATGCCAGATCAATTTGCAGAGGAGAATTTTTGTCTCTAGAATATTTTTCCAGTGCAGATTAATATTTGCCAATATCAAGCAAGCAGGTCATTGTACTCTTAAATTGCTGAAGAATTAATAATAAAGCCCTCATCTGTTGCATTGGTTTCCCCGCATTGGGGTTTTTGCAAGGACGATTGTCCAAAATATTAGTGTCCAATTTTATGTGTGTGCATTATTTTCTCAGTTCCAGTATTTAATTTTGTGAAGAATTGCAGTAGTGAATTTATCATCATTTGTCATAAATTAATTTACAAAAGAAAACTAAACTGCATGAGTTAGAAGATAACTTGTCGGTTACTGCATTTGTGGAAATTTCACATCCCTTAGCCTAGCCTTCCTTTTATAAGTTTGAGTTACTAACGAAATCCAAAACCCTAATCCTCAAAGTGATTGACAATTGAGATTAGATCTCAACATCACTTGCGATCAACAGTGGATATTCATCTAATTCACTAAGGCAAAAAACTTTGTCTTTCATTAAATTAACTCATTTTGTCTTATAAAGTCAATTACTTTAAATATTAAAGTAAGTGTTGAGGTTAAAGGTTAATTAGGAAACGTCCACACATCTAGATGTCGAAGAATGCAATAGGGCAGCTATTAATTCAATTTCTCCTTAACCTTAATAATTGCTTGTGAACTTTATTTATCTTCTTGTGTTTCTTTATTAGATCCTTTCATCAAACAAATATCAAGAGAAAAAACAATAAAGACCATGGACAAAAGATATAGGCTCCAAGCCAAGGCAAAACCCCTCCAAGGGGAAAACCCGAAAAGAATCTCTTCTCTTTTTATAGAATCTACTTCAAATGAGAAAACCATAACCCAAACCTCAAGACCAAGACCTCCTCCAAGCACCAAGTCAATCCCTCAAGACAACCTTCTTCAAGCGAGTCAAAGATTAACCAAATCAACAAAAGCCAGCCTCCTTCCAATTTGCCCTACTTCAAAACCTCGGTTTCCTACTGCAAATTTGCAACTTCAAATAGCAAAAACCCTAGCTTTTAGCACGTGACAGCCTTCCTTGGGATCTTCCTTTAAGTGAGTTAACAAATCCACACCGGCACAGAAGTAATTTCATAATTTTGATTGAAATTTAGAGTCCATGGGGAGATAAAGAGGCCTGTAGTCCCCATAAAATACAGCCTTGATTTGAAAATCATATCCCTTTCCAGTTTATCCACAAATAGAAGAACTTAGAAACCCCTGCCTATTGCAAAGAAAGTTACCTAACCTTGAAGCTTGGGGGTCCATTGTTCCATGATCTAGGATTCAACAACTTTTGGATTCGTCCATGAGCCCATAAACTTGCCAACCAATGCTTTTTCTAAGAGGGCTAAGGCTCTCTTGCATGGATCTAACGGAGAGAGTTCCACATCCGAAATCTTATAGCTAATTTCTTCACAAAATTTTGGGGGGAAGAAGAAGGCCCCTGTGGTTTATGTGCCTGTAGAAGGGCTCTAAATGCAACCACCTCCTCCATAAAGAGCAAAGGAAAATTGATTTGCAAGATCAAATCTGAGAAGCCTCCTGCAGAACATATGTCAAATGCAAGCTTGAACCTTACGAGAGCTGCAGCTACAGCTGCCAACGTCTCTTTCAACCAAAACTAATCTTCAACGGCCAAATCACAAAACGGAGTCCAAGATCGAAGCGCTACAGTTATTTGCATTTTAGATCTGAGCTAGATGATGTCGTGGCTAGGGAAACCCGAGCCACCAAGAGCAAGGAGTCGCAAAGCTCATTCTCCGTTTAGTACTTTCCTCTTATGCAAAAAATAGAGAACCTTTGTTTTCCCAGAAAGACTTTCATTATGCCCTTCACACTGCAATTTGACCATCTGCATTCCTTCATCCTTCAGAAGTATTGTTTCCATACAATATGGAATATATACGAGTCATGTCGTAATGCTCTTTCCAAGGACCTTCCAAAATGATGGTTCTTATAGGATCTTGATGGTCCCTCTTTGCAAAATGACTACTTCTAACATGATGTTAGAAATTGCTTGGATGAACAATAATATGCAAGATGGTTCCAATCTTCTCATTCTTTTTAAACTAGATGATCTTTCCTAAAGCAATTAATCAAGTAGATTCTAATTTCTCTAATATCATATGATTCTATCTATGATGCCATGCTTTTACAAAAACCAAGACTTCTTCTAGAGAATGCAACAATACATGCTACTCTACTTTCTACTTAATAAAAGAAAGACAAATTGCATAAAGAACCTGGTATAGATGGAGCTTCCTTCAATAGTAGAGATCCTTGGGATCTTCTCCTTTCAGCTTCTTCTCAAGTTCTCCCTTTTCTTCAGCTATATGGGCTTCACTTCTTTCCTTTCTTTTGTTATCTTCTTGTTTAGACAATCCCTCTTAAAGTGCCCATACTCATTGCATCCAAAGCATTGAATCTTGGACATATTTGTCTTTCTTTTTTACTTTCCAAACTTGCCTTTCTTCAACTTCTTGGACCTGTGAGACTTTTCATTTGATTCAGTGTCATCCTTTGCCTTGATCTTGGATTCTTCCAAGATACATTGAGCCCATAACTCATCAAGCGATGTAGTATCCTTCTTAGTGTAGATACTAGTTGCAAAACTGCTCTAATGAGGCAGCAAAGCATTTAATACACAAATGGTCATTTCAAAGTAGCAAACAATTTCTGTTAAGTCCCTATAATACTAGTGTATTCCTTCATTGACCCATTGTGTCATTATGGCGGTAGTTGATAGACTTACCAACTATGCACACTTTTGTGCATTATCTCATCCATTTAAAGGCAGTACAGTTGCTACTGCATTTATGGAAACAATTCAAAAGCTACATGGAAACCCAAAGATTATTGTAAGCGATAGAGATCCCCTTTTCACTGGAAATTTTTGTCTGGGTATTCAGTTAGCTCATAGCTCATCTTATCATCCTCAATCTGATGGGAAAACTGACATAGTGAACAAATGTTTAGAAGGATATCTTCGTTGCTTTGTATCTAATAAACAGACACAATGGGTCAAGTGGTTGCCTCTGATTGAATGGTGGCATAACACTTCCTTCCATACTACAGCAAAAATGGCCCCATTTATGGCAGTTTATGGATATCATCCACAGTCCATCACATCATCTTTAAGAGAAAATTCTAAGGTTCAAGCAGTGGAATATCACATCGAGCATCAACAACAAGTTCTCCAACTCTTAATAGATAACCTCACTTTGGCACAGAATAGAATGAAACAATAGGCAAATCAACATCGCAGCGAAAGAAGTTTTGATGTAGGCGACTGGGTATTTCTACAACTACAACCATATAAACAAATGTCCCTAAAGCAAGCTAAGAAGGATAATAAATTGTCACCGAAGTATTATGGTCCATATAAGGTGTTGCAAAAGATTGGTACTATGGCATACAAATTGGAGCTTCCTGCATCTTCCCGAGTGTACCCAGTGTTCCATGTTTCATGCTTAAAGAAGGTTATAGGTGACAAGCTCTCAGTTCAAACAATATTGCCAGAACTTGACGAGAAAAGAAAAATCATATTGGAACCTAAAGCAGTCACAGAAACAAGAACTCGCTAGCTACGAAATCATCAATTTCAGAGTATCTCATCAAGTGGAAGAACTTACCCGCTGAAGATTCCACATGGGAGGATGAGAGTTTTATACAAAAGCATCCAGAACTACTCAAGCGTTGAGGACAACACTTCTTTGAAGGAGAGGGGCATGTTAGGTCCCTATAATACTAGTGTATTCCCCCATTGTTATTGTCATTGTAGCCCCTTATTGTTATTGTTGTGCCCATGTTGTCACCATATTGTTATTATTGTGCCCCATAGGAGACCACTATTGTTATTATTGTGCCCTTACATTATTATGATTATATTGTGACCCCTTAGACTCCTATATATAGAAAGGAGATTTTGTCATATATATCATCCAAGTATTGTTCATTTGTGTAATGTAAAGGAGGTTGCCCCATTGAAGAGGCTAATTTTGAAGTCGTTGATCTATCTATTCTTCTATTTTGTGAGCTGGTTGTATAACAGTTTCCCCAATCCCTTGCAATTGATCCCTTATTTGTGAGATCTTCATGAGATAAGTGGCCATGTCTTCATCATTTGACTTCCTTATTTTATATAATTTATTCCTCAAGGAAATATTTTGACCTTATGTACTTATAGAGTACAACTTTACCAACTTTACATAGCCTTGGATGTCTTTAAATCGGCAACAAAGGGAACAAGATGATATTCAACAATGATTCTTTGTGCCCTAACTTCTCCCTTCTTGTATTTTGCAAACTCTTGAGTCTTTTCTTTGTCTAGTACAGCGACTTCACCAAGGACATATTCCATGACTTCATTTTTTGTGAGTGCCAACTCAATCCTCTTCTTCCATGCAAGGAGGTTTGTTGATCCAACGAGCTTGATGCTTTCCTTGCAAAATGTAGCCATATGATCCCTAGATTGAGACATAGAAAATAATATGACACTTACTTGTCAACCAAGAGTTCTCCTTCTTAACAATGTCTTCAACTATTTTGATGTTTTTGCGATCTTCAAAGAGACTTCAATGATGACTTCTAGGATGCCTTCAACAATGATGATTTTGAATAGCTTCAAAGAGTGGATGATGATCTCGAGATTCTTTGATGCTTCCTCTTCTTCAAGGTGATGGAATGCACTAGAGAGCATTCAACAAAAATTGATCCTTCCTTCCTTCAATGAGAGCTTGATCCTTCTTAAGATGATGAAATCTTTGATGTAGTAACCTTCCTTCTAGGTCAATAGGTCTTCTTCTTATTTCCTTGAGTCCTTTTGCAAATGAATCCCCTTGATAAGCACTTCCTTCTTATGTCAACAAGATGACTTTCCAGTTGCCTTCTCTTTGTTCACCTTAGCTTTGATACCATGTTGGAGAATGCAATAGGGCAGCTATCAATTCAATTTCTCCTTAACCTTAATAATTGCTTGTGAACTTTATTTATCTTCTTGTGTTCCTTTATTAGGTCCTTTCATCAAACAATTATCAAGAGCAAAAACAATAAAGACAATGGACACAAGATATAGGCTCCAAGCCAAGGAAAAAAACCCTCCAAAGGGTAAACCCTAAGTTGCAGGAAACGCAGGGGGAGGGGTCGTTTCCGTACGGAAACGAAACGGAAACGCGTTTCCGCGTACCGTACGGTGTGGAAACGCGTTTCCGTCCGTACGGGCGCGTTTCCTCGCGTTTCCACGCTGTACGGGCCCCGTTTCCCACAAAATAACACTTGTTTTTTAAAAAAAAAAAAAAAATTAATTTTTAATTTTTTTTAGGGTTTCTAATCACTTCTAGAAACCATTTCTAAAGTTATAAAATAGCAGTGCCTCTCATTCTCTCATCACACTAT
>APFE031030180.1:18859-77476 GCA_000404065.3 Pinus taeda
CATTATCTCTTTTTATATAGAATTCATCTCTGATAAAGGTCCTGTTCCAGTTTTAGGTGTTTGATTCTTTAGGTTATTATTATTAATTTATTTAAATTATGATGTATTCTGGGGTCTAACCTTATTTATATTTTATTTGTGATAGCTAACATAAAACTATGGGTTTAATGATAGCTTATATATATATATATATACATATAGAGTATATCTAGAAATAATGTAAATTTATTCCACCTTTACTAGTCAAACTATCCCTTATAATCTGCCTACCATCAATAATTAAAACATATTTATTTAAGTAATAACTTAAAAAGATTATATAATTATTTATATATCTTAAATTATTCATTATGAATAAGTCATTCAAGCATTAATAATTCTAATATTAAAATAATCATCTATATTACGTTATTTAAACAAATAAATCACTTTTGATAATATTAGCTCATTTATTCATCTAACCTAATTTCTCTTATCTCTAGAAATATGATATTATTTTCTTATTATTATTAGATTTATTAATATATATAACGTAAATTACTCATTTATTAATTTATTATTCATTCAAAAGAAACCATTCTAAGTTTTAAATAACCATTAATTTATTTAAACAAATAAATTTCTTGGGATAATATTCGCTAATTGATTAATCTTACCTAATTTCTCTCATCTCTAGAATTAAAATAATAATATAATAATAATTAGATTAAATTTATTTATGACCTTGGTCCTAGAGTCAAATATAGCTGTTAGGGAGCCGTTGGAGTCTCTACTCAACCTATTTAAAGTGCTAAAGCCTGATCTGTTTCTTCAACTCGTCCTCACGATGAACCACACTAGTTGGTTCGAAACGTGTTGACAATAATCTTTTTATGTGATTTTCACCCGAAGCTCTTTTTACAAATATGATGGATCATAGAAGCCTCAATTCTACTATATTATATATTTTCACAATTCAATTTTAAATCATGGTACTATAATAAATAAGATTTTCGCTTTTGTCTTCACAATTTTAATCATAACTTAAAAACATAAAATGAAAAAAACATTTTTTAGGAATATTTTGCACTCACACTTAAACCTTTGTGTAGCTAAATTTTTTTATTTTAATATACTAGACATTGTAATTTTTATATTAGATATTTTATTACATATGAATTCTTTTCCAGGCAATTGAGACACACATGATATTGGAGTTGTCTATAATGCGACTTTTTGGAGATTCCGGTGACGAAATCCGGCGGAAGAAATGAGGTTAAACCTTGATTTTTAGCAGTTAAAATGGTTTTTTAACTGCATATTTGGATTCAGCGCCCTGGAAAACCCCTGGGAGCCATTGATTGTGCAGAAACTAGCTATCAAACTTGGGATTCCAATGAATTGCCGCCGGATTTTGACCGGAAAAATCCACCGGAAAGGCTTTCAAAAAGTCGCGTTATAGACTACTGCCATGATATTTCATATTAATTTGATCATTTTTGCCAAAGAAATTCTCTATAAATTATTTATTTACTCTTGAAATAAGAAAAGTATAAATTTAAAGTTAAATAAATAATTTGTTACAATAATTCATATATATATTTGCATATATATAACTATAAGAAACAGACATTATAAATTTTCTCTTTATTTGGTTGTATGAAAAATAAAAAATACACAAATATTTTAATAAATTTTTAACTTTGTAACAAACAATGATGTCAATTTCATCTAAAATTATTTATACATATATCTCTATTTTACAGGCTAATATTTCATTTAAACTTATTTTTAGTTTATTCCAAAATTATCTTATTCATTAATTACTTTATTATTTTTTTAAATGTATTTAAATGTGTAAATTTATGAATTTGTTTAAACATTCAATAATAACGATTGATTACTTTTTGCAGTAACATTTATGTAGGGAACACAAATTTCTTAATAATACACCTTTTATCCTCCATTTTTATATAATATAAGGCTCGCACCGAGTGCAGGATGTCTCTTGTCGACTCCTCTGCGCCATTAACCCCTCCAAGCAATCGCAGCGCTTTGAAGAATGCTAAGGCTCAAAAGTGGTTCTGTTATTCATGAAAGGTTTGAGTACAGCCATAGCTAGCCTCGTAGATCTCCACCACGTCTACATAATGGTAAGTTCCTGACACACTCTTGTTCTCTAAAAGATTCAGAACTCCATGGCGACGCCTACGGCATTGCCCTTTGGTCGCCCCGGGGATAACCCTAACGTTCAGCTTATCGGTACTATATCTCAGAATAAGAACATGAAGTTTGTGCAATCCGTAGAAAGCGGGCAACCATTCCCCGGCGCCATCGCTACCAGTCGTAAGCAGAAATCATTGAACAAATCTTTAATAGACAAGAAGAGCCAAATCCAGTTTGAGAAAGCCATAGAAGTCTCACCTCTGATGGACATTTTAAGCATTAGGACTCACAGAAAAAAAAACTATGCCCGTCTCTTACACCGCTGTGCCCTCATGAATGACATTAGAGAAGGTACCATAGTGCATGTCCATATCACCAAAATGGGGTTCCATACCGATCCATTTCTGGCTAATAATCTCATAACCATGTATGTTAAGTGCGGGAATTTGATGGATGCACGCTTAGTGTTTGACAAAATGCCCACAAGAAACAAGGTTTCATGGTCTGCTATAATTTCAGGGTATGCAGAGAATGGGTTTGCAGACGAGGCATTGGTACTTTTTTACAGAATGAGAGTTGCAGGGATGAAACCAAATCACTATACGTTTGTTAGTATTCTTCAAGCTTGCACTTCCCTTGGAGCTTTGAATTTGGGAAGGCAGGTCCATGCTTGGGCTGTTAAAAAGGAATTTGCAGGTAATGTGTATTTGGGTGGTGCCCTCCTACATCTATATGCCAACTGCAGAAGTTTAGAGGAGGCTATAAAAGTGTTTGACAGAATGTCAGAAAGAAATGTTGTTTCGTGGACTGCTATCATAGCAGGGTATGCTGCGCAAGGTTATGCTCACGAGTCGCTAGATCTTTTTAATCAAATGAGATTGGCAGGTGTGAAACCCAATTATTTTACGTTTCCTAGTGTTCTGAGAGCATGCACCTGCCTGAGAGGTATAAAACAGGGAGAAGAAGTTCATGCTTACGCCATTAAACTTGGAGTGGAGTCAGATACTTTTGTTGGAAGCGCCCTTGTTGATATGTATGTCAAGTGTGGAAGTTTGACTGATGCCCACCGAGTATTCAATAAAATTACTGAAAGAGATTGGGTTTTGTGGAATGCCATGATTTCAGGAAGTTTGCAATGGGGATGGTGTAAGCAAGCGTTGATGCTGTTAAATCAGATGCAATTGGCAGGTTTGGAACCCAATGACTCCCTCGTTACCGATGTACGCAATTTATGTGGAAGCAAGCAGTTTAGCCAGAAGGAGTGCGAATGAATCCAGATGAGCATAGTTAGTTGGACACAACATTCCAGGGACCAGATGTCCTAGAGCCGAAGGTTGATTTTGAGGATCTTATCCGCAGTGACAGTCTCTTACCGTTTTTTCAGGCAGTTTATCTGTTCCTATATAATTAAGGAGAGGCATTTCTCAAGATCCATCTACACATGAGCCACCTAGCAATTGTGTTGTAAAGAATTTAATGGAAACAGTACAACATAAAACTTTAATCACCCATGGAGTGTGGAAGGCTGTTCTCAAATATTTGAGCCACTTGCAACTTGGGTAACATGTACAGTTTGATCTATATTTTGAAGAATATATTCATGATCTATATTTTGAAGAGTATATTCACCCAATGGCTTGGTCCACATATGGTTGTAAGTGTGGGGGGGATTCCTCGGTTCAACCTTTCACATCCATAATCGATAGCAGATTTCTTTGTAAATAATGCTATATTACAAAATCTGTTTCACTCTTATGGTGTTTTACTATTGCTTGTTCTCGAAAGTTCTGAATTTCGGATTTGCTCTACATCTAAGTGGAAAACTATCGAAAGTCCGAGTTTCAGATTTGCTCTACATTTAAGTGGAAAATTATTTGCATATCCTTATGGTGCTTCTGGCAGACGTATAAGCCTTGGCTTGCTAATGCCTCGTTGGAAGCAGGTCCATACCTACAAAATACGAAGGAAATCCAGCGTTTGTGCTCTCACATTACGAATGCAATTGTATGCCTGTACTAAATTGTGAGAACATATGGATGAGGGGCACCTTGTTGGATATGATCTGAACAAGAAGTGCGTCGAAGCTTCCCTAATTCTTGAATAAATGCAACTAATAATTGTGATGTCAAGTTGATTTTAATTGCCATCAGAAGCTAATAATTCTGAGAACATGGAAGGAAGCCATAACGATATTGTCAGTGCTAAAAATGTCCTGGGAAGAAGTTTGTCCAAGTTAGATGCTATTTTCAGGACTGTTCTACTTGACATGTATAGGAAATATCAAAGTACTCGTTTTGGTTGTTAGCATGCCGAAATATCTGGCTGGATATCATGATATCATAAACACTTTTTCTTTTTTCAAATATCGTGATATTATAAACACCTTTTCTCTTTTCAATATTAATGAGAGAGTATAGTTTCCGCCTTATAACCTATGTGATTCTTTGACTTGCATTATTACCTATGAGATGCTTACATTTCACCGGAGCAAAAGCCAGAAGTCTTACCTACGTAGGCCACTGTCAGGAGGAATATTATGGCATTGCAAGGCTGCCAAATCACTATGACAATATGTTTGAATCTCGCTATAAAAAATGGATAGGATTGGTCCCTGCTACAATTTTTTGAACTGACGGGCAACGGAGTTAAACACAGATGGCATCGCAAAGTTTCTGTCCTTCAGATCACAAAATTTCTGTCGTTCATTATTACTCTGGGATATTTATGTGCCCATTGACACAGATAGCCCTTCATGATGGGACAGTGTTGCATTGATTTTCACCTTGTAGATTAGCATGCAATGAGCAGACTAAATGCTACAAGTATTACTTTGAGAAAGCTGGTTGATTGAATGTGAGGAAGGGCACCAAATTCCAGTTTCTTCTGCCACAACACACTCGTTGTCTTTTGTTGGGTTTGAGATCTATGCCAACAAGTATTTGACATATTGTGGCGCTTCCCCTTATTTGTTGGTCAAGTGATTTTATGTTTTTGAGATTTCACACACTGTGCAAGATACTTGTGCATGATTTTGATACTATAACATATTATGCAATATTACCTCCAGTGCAAAAATACCTTGTTAGAACAAGCTACAATAGAGGGCTGAGCAAGTCACACCAAAATGTGGAAAAGGTTTTTGCCATAGACCACCCAAGTTTATGAAGAGAGATAGTAAATATAGCGCCAAAACTTCGGTTGCAGAGTTACGGTCTTCATCGAATGCTGCATGAAATTGTCCCTGGATTCTTTCCTGTGCAAACTAGAGGCTTCTTGGAGAGCCGGAGTGGTAGAATGGAGCAGGTAACTTCTGTTCTTGGATTTGTAGTACGGTTCTGCTTTTTGTTTAACACTATTGTGGTACAACTCTCTATATCAAGGTTTAGCTCTATGGTTCTAATTTTGTAATATTGCGAATACACACACAATACTCTGATACATGGTATAATTTATGAGAGAGGACGCGTAGTTTACTCTGCAACTTCGCTGAATGCCTTTTGCAAAACAATGGCAATGGATTTGACAATGCCCTTCCCTCGCCCAGATGATGAACCCAACCTGCAGATTTTTATTGCTCACCCTCACAATAAGGACATGGACAAGAAGTAGTTTATACAACCTATACAAAGCAGACAACCATACTTGTACAACCTATACAAAGCAGACAACCATACTTGTACAACCTATACAAAGCAGGCAATTCACCGGTGTCATCGCCATCAGTCTTCCGCATTAGCAGAATTTTTTCGGGAAGGGCTGATAACAGTTGGAGGACATGGACATCGACACTTAAACCTTTTGGATGATTAAGCAATGTATGGCCTTATCTTACAGGGCTGTGTGCACACAAATGCCATTAGGGAGGGCACTGGAGTGCATGGACACATCATGAAAACGGGACCCCGAGCTAATTTCTTTCTAGCGAACAATTTCGTTCTCACGCATGTTAACTGAGGATGTGCGGATATTTGATTGATGCATGCCTAGTGTTGGGGATAAAATGCTTCAAAGAGACAAGTTGCCACTTTTCGCTTGATTTCATAGTACGGTTGGGAAAGGGTTTGTGGAGCACACTCTTTCCCATAACGGGGATTGTCACGGGATGGATGTTTGGCTGGTGTTATCGAGTCCCTTATGTATCTATATTGGTCTTTTTTTTCACCAGAAAATATCTGCAGCTTGCTATTCATAAAGAGAATCAAAAGCAATATACAAATACACAATATTTCTAGAAGTCATGCTTCTCAAAACACTGAAAGCTCTAGACCAGCTACATAAACATGCAGCTCTACAAAACCTGTATCAAAATATGATTAACTGATCATACAAAATTCCCCTCTAGACCAGCTACATAAACATGCAGCTCTACAAAACCTGTATCAAAATATGATTAACTGATCATACAAAATTCCCCATAAGTTTCGCCCAAATACACTATTAAAATATAATATATTCTTCAGTGACATAACAGTTCTTCAGTAGCTATAAAACTAAATACAGATTACCAAAAAGTACTATTCAAAAACAGTTACTAAAAACTCTTTGAGTGACTCATACTAATCCCTAGAAAAACAAAGACAAAAAATGTTATGACATATGGTAAAAAGGTATTCTGCCCCTTTTAATCAGAGTGGAATCCTGTTATTCTTCATTAAAAAAAATATAAACAACATCTGAAGTGAGAGCTCTTTTAGGTGGTGCATCAACATTAGTGTTCCATGCCCTGTAAATATGCTGAAATGCAAGGTATTGAAAAATTTTCCTTAATGGCAAAAATCCTATCCTTCCAGAAAACGAGATTTAACAATTGTAAGGAAGAAATGCTTGTCAGCTAATCCACTATACACTTAGAATCCCCACAAACTTGTAAATGAAATCCACTATACACTTAGAATCCCCACAAACTTGTAAATGAAGTATCTTCTTGTAAACAACAAAAAAACCCGAGAGCTGTAAACAACAAAAAAAAACCAAGAGCTAACATTTGTGCTTGTGCCGTGTCCCATATTCAGCCAAATCTGTTAAAACATATTAAGAAAACCATTTGATATTAGTTTATTATTTTGTTAAATTTTTAGCGAGAGTTACTCATGTGCAACAAAGGAAAAGGAACTGCAATGCATAGATTCATTATATATATTTAGAAGAATGTTTATGCTGATAGGCATTTCATTGTGAATCTAATCCCAATGAGATTTGTATCCCCTTTTGCCCCTAATTTGACATCTGTCTATTCCATCTGCTGATTGGAAATGCACATTGTCGACTGCCGATTTTGCAGAGCCTTTATCACTGCGTATCTTGTCAAGTAGGCACCTCCACTCCCTTCAGCAACAAAGGTAAGCACGATTGCTACTGATTTTGCAAGGCCTCCACCACCATCAAGAACAGGACTTCCAAATTTGCAGGGCGTCTATCACTACGTATCTTGTCAAATAGGGTCCTCCACTACATTCAACAACAAAGGTTATGCAACCAACTCACAAAACAAAATAAAAGATAGATCAACGATTTATAGATTATCCTCTTCGAGGGGGAAACCTTTTTTATATTACATAAATGAACAATTCTTGGATAATACAAATGAAAAAACTTCTTTGGTATATACAGGAGTTTAAGGGATCACAATATAATTAGAGCCTGCATAACAATAATAATGTAATGACATATCAATAACAATAGTGAGCTTCTATGGGGCATAACAATAACAATATGTGGGATACATAGGTATAATAATAACAATAGGGGGCTACACTAACAATAAAAATAAGGGGGATACACTAGAATTATAGGGATCTAACATGCCCTTCTTCAAAAAAGTGTTGTCCTCAACGCTTGAGTAGTTTTAGATGTTTCTTTATAAAATTCTCATCCTCCCATGTAGAATCTTCAGTTGGTAAGTTCTTCCACTTAATGAGATACTCTAAAATTAATCGATTTCGTAGTTGTCGGGTTCTTGTTTCCGTGCCTGCTTCACGCTCAAATATGATTTTTCCTTCTTCGTCAAGCTCTGATAACACTGTTTGAACTGGGAGCTTGTCATTGATTATCTTCTTTAAGCATGAAAAATGGAAAACTGGATGTACTCGAAAGGATGCAGGCAACTACAATTTGTATGCCATAGTGCCAATCTTTTGCAACACCATGTAAGGACCATAGTACTTGGGTGATAATTTTTTATCTTTCTTAGCTTGCTTGAGGGACATTTGTTTGTATGTTTGTAGCCGTAAAAATACCCAATCACCTACATCAAAACTTCTTTCACTGCAATGTTCATCTGCCTGTTGTTTCATTCGATTATGTAATAGAATAAAGTTATCCTTTAAGAGTTCGAGAACTACTTGTTGATGCTCGATGTGATCTTCCACTACTTGAACCTTAGAATTTTCTCTTAAAGATGATGTGATGGATGGTGGATGATATCCATAAAGTGCCATAAATGGGGTCATTTTTGCTGCAGTATGGAAGGAAGTGTTATACCACCATTCAACTAGAGGTAACCACTTGACTCATTGTGTTTGTTTATAAGATACAAAGCAACGAAGATATCTGTTCAAACATTTGTTCACTATTTTAGTTTGCCCGCCAACTTGAGGATAATAAGATGAGCTATGAGTTAATTAAGTACTTAGACAATAAAATAATTTCATCTTAAAGTTTCTAGTAAAAATGGAATCTGTCACTTACAATAATCTTTGGGTTTCCATGTAGCTTTTGAATTGTTTTCATAAATGCAGTAGCA
The DNA here is from genome assembly GCA_000404065.3 of Pinus taeda. Lineage (NCBI taxonomy): Eukaryota > Viridiplantae > Streptophyta > Pinopsida > Pinales > Pinaceae > Pinus > Pinus taeda. Next base: position 27,747 of record APFE031030180.1, read on the forward strand.
ACTGCACTGGCTTTAAAAGGACGATATAATGCACAAAAGTGTGCACACTTAGTAAGTCTATCAACTACCACCATGACAACACTCTTTCCTTCAGACTTAGGTAATATTGTGATAAAATCCATTGAGACCTCCTCCCAAAACTGACTTGGAATGGCTAAAGGTTGTAATAGACCAGGGGTCTTAATTGTCTCAATTTTATTTTGTTGGCAAACCAAACATTCTACCATAGACTTCTGAATACCAAATTTAAGGCCATCCCAAAAAAATTCCTTCTGGACCTTGTGGTAATTTTTAAAAAATCCTTAGTGCCTTCCTAAGGGGGAGGTGTGCAATTCCAAAATAATCTTTTGTGAGTTGGGAATTGTTAAAACTGACAATTAGGGCCAAACTCCACATGGGTCATCTTATTTATGATCGCTGATATTTTTCTTGAATTTCTATCTCTGAAAGGTGTAAGATTGATCTAAAGATCATCCGATTTTGACATGTACAAATAAAGTTATTAATTTATTTTAATTATGGTCAAATTGTCAAGGTCATCCAACAAACTTATGTAGGCTCAGCAACCCAATACTCATGTCTATTCATCCTTAACATTGCATATAAATAGAAGGTGACTTAGCCTCATTTGGACACACTCATCTTCACACTTCTTTCTCTCTCTCATTGATTGGGTACAAATTTCTGGGCCTCTCTCTCTCCACATGTTCGAAATTTCAGGAGGCTGAAATTTCAAGAGACCGATTTTCTGGACAATTTGACCAAGTGTTGACCAACATGCATTGACCTCCTTTCACTCATTTTTGTGAGGGCTATTTCTATTTGGGCAGGCCACATTTTTGGACACAGAAGTCGAGGCTAAATGTTGACTATTGACCAGTGTTGACTGCAACTAGGGTTGACTGTAGGTGGGCTATTTGACGAGATTTTGACTAGGCTGTTTTTGGGTTGTTTTGAGGGCTGATTCATCTTGTTGTTTGGAGGTTGAAGTTGACTGAAGTAGACCAATTTGTTGGGGGTCAGGTTTTCCTTGTTGACCAATGACTTTTCTGGTTAGGTCTCTTTTGCTTCTGTTATAAATTATCAGATTTGTAAATTGTACTATCTCTCTCTGCTGAACTATTGAAGACTGAAAGAAGATTTGATCAAGGGTTTCCCCGCATTGGGGTTTATCCATGGTTGGTGCCACATCTTCTGTCCTCTTGTCTTGGCTTGTCCTCTACTGTTTATGTTTATGTTCTATCTGCATTTCACTATCATGTTGATGTGATTGCTAATTTGAATATTGATACTGAACTAATAAAGAAATTGAAGAAAATTGCTTTAAAGCATAAAACATACCATTGTTGCCTAAAATTAACATGGTATCAGACCTGAGGTGAAGACAAAGCCCAAGCAAGAGTGAAAGAGCAATCACCAAAGACATTCGGACAAGGACAAAAGGTTCAATGGGTTCCTCATCCTACTTCTTGGCTGAAGATAAGCTCCATGATAAATATGACTATCATGGGTGGAAAATGTGTTTTGATTTGACGTTGGAAGAAAAAGAAGTAATGGACTATGTGCAGGGTAAAATCCTTGAACCTCCTTCAAATTCATTGGATGTTGCGAAGACCAAGTACAATAGGGCTAAAGTCAAAGCAAAGAAGATTATCAGGGATTCCATTGATAAGCATCTGGTGGCCTACATCTCCGAATTGAAGACCTCCAAGGAGATCTATGACAAGTTGGTCGACATGTTCAAGGTTAGTAAAGCTAATCAAATTCTATTTCTTAAGAATAAGTTGAAGGATATTAAGAAGGGCAAGGATGAGGATATTCAATCCTATTTTTTGAGGATTACTGAGATCAAGAATGATCTACTCTCGATTGGAGAAGTCATTTCTGACATGGAACTTACTCTCACCACCCTTGGAGGAATCTCATCTGAGTGGTATGTATATAGAACCACTGTCCTTAATGATGATCGAATTCTAGGGTTTGAAGAATTGATGTCGAGATACATTCAAGAAGAAACAAGAATGTTGGAGTCCGAAATGCCTTCTAATAGAATCAACCCCACTACATTCTCCGCTCATGCCAAAAGGAGAAATAATGCAGGGTCTAAAGGTCGTTTCCATGGAAAGCCCGAATCTGAGGAAGGAAGGAAGGGCAGGTGCTTTGTTTGAAATAAGTTTGGCCACTATGTAAGGGAGTGTCCAAATAGAAGGGACACATTGCATGATGATGATCACAATCATTCTAGGGGAAACTTCAACAACAACGATTAAAGGAATGGCAGGTCCAATGGCAAAGGAAAAAGGAATGCGGGACATCAAGGAAATGGTTGACCCTCCAAGAAATCAAGGAACTCCAGGTATGAAGAATCAAATGTTATTAACAATAATAAAAAAGAGTACTATCTTATATCGACCCTCTCCATTGCCTCTCCTCCGGACACTTTGGTAAATTGGCTGATTGATAGTGGTGCCTCAAGACACTTCACCAGATACAAAGAAGCCCTCTCTAATCTATAGAAAAGGAGATAGGTATCCTGTGAAGGGAGTAGGGAATGTTACCCTTCAATTGAATAAAGGTAACACTATTCATTTGCAAGAGGTACTATATGTACCTGATCTCAAGAAGAACTTGGTGTCCATTTTAGCCATGGAGAACAAAGGATTCAAGGTGGCATTCATCGATAGAAAGGTACGTATTTGGAAAAGAAATTTTAAAGATGTTTTTACTCTTGGGTTCAGGGTTGACACTTTGTATCAAGTCGGAGGAAGTCCATTGGGAGCCATGTCTTGCGACACATTTCTACAATCTAAACTATAGCATCGACCATTATAAGGCCCTCCTTGATGTGAAACAAATGGTGATAGGTATGCTCGAGTTCAAAGTAGATCATGAAGGTGTATGTTTGGGATGTGCCAAAAGGAAAACTTACAAGGGGACCATTCCCCTCAAAGTAATAGCAAGACCACAAATATATTACAATTGATCCACTCGGACATATCTGGTATGATGCCTGTAAACCCTTTGGGAGGATACCTATATTATCTCACCTTTACGGATGATTATTCTCGCAAGACCTGGATCTACTTCTTAAAGAAGAAGGATGAAGTGTTCACCTGGTTTTGACACTTCAAAGCCTTGATCGAAAACCAATTCGAGAAGAAAATCAAGATATTGAGGATTGATAATGGGACTGAATACAAATCCAATGAATTCCAAGATTATTGCAGAGAAGCTGGCATTAAGAGGGAGACTACAACACCATACACTCCTGAGCAAAATGGTATGGCTGAAAGGAAGAATCGCTCTATTGTAGAAGTAGTTTGTGCCATGCTTCATGATCAAGGCCTTCTGAAGTTCTAATGGGCTGAAGCTGTAAATACCACTGTGTATATTCAAAACTCATGCGCTCATCAAACATTGGACTCCAAGGCTCCTGAAGAAATGTTCACTAGTAAGAAACTTGATTTATCTCATTTTAGAATTTTTGGAAGTTTCGTATATTTTCATGTGCCGAAAGAGAAAAGAAGCAAATTGGGTACATCTCGGAAGAAATGAATCTTTGTGTGCTATCGTGAAAATTCTAAGGGATATAAAATTTATGTGGCTAGTCAAAAAGAAGTTGAGATAAGTCATGATGTTACCTTTGACGAAGATATGGCCCTCAGGAAGATAAACAACCTTCCTATCCTAAGGAAGGACAATGAAGTTGACATTGGAAATTAGGATGCAAAAGAAGACGAAACGATGCCTGATGTTGATAAACGTACGGATCCGATTGATCCTCCTCCTCATGAGCCCTCCTCCTCCAAAAGGAGATCCTCATGGCTTAGGGAGACTCTTGAAGATGCTGAGAGACACATTGCACCAAGGGGGACTTTCCGTAAAAGCAAGAAGCCGAACATGTATCAAGGATATTTGATCGCCATGAGAACTATCATTCAAAATGAGCCTTCATGATTTGAAGAAGCCGTGAAACATCAAGTATGGAAGGATGCTATGAATGAAGAATATGAGTCAACTATGAAGAATGATGTCTGGGATGTGGTCCCTAGACCCCAGGACAAATCGGTTGTCACCTCTAAGTGGCTCTACAAAATCAAGCATGGCACTGATGGAAGTGCAGACCCTCTCATTCACAAAAGTAGGAGGGATTTGGCTTCTGAATTTGAGATGAAGGACCTAGGACCTATGCACTATTTCCTAGGGTTGGAGGTCTAGCAAAATTCAGTTGAAATTTTCCTCTCTCAAGGAAAATATATTGTGAAGATATTGGAAAGATTTGAGATGGTGGACTGCAAGCCTATGAGTACTTTGATGGAACTTAATTTTAAGAAGTTATGTGGTAGTGTTGCTGGACCTGTTATCACTCTAGGAAACTTTCCTAGGTTGCAGCTCAGAGATGCCTGGTAACATATAATCTTCAATATTGTTCTCAGAACTATTGAAATCGATGATGGTTTGGATCAAGTCAGATAACCATTTTAGCTCTATTCTCACTCAAGACATGCATGAACACTCTCACCAATACAAATTTTTAGACCACTAATGCTCAATAATTTATAGATTCAATGGATAGATGGAGAATATTAATTGTACCAACAGATTGCATACATAAACACATATGAATGGCCAACTACAGGAAGTAAATGAGACTTACAAATCTAATTTATAAATGCAGAGATAAGATGACAGTTATATGGCATTAGACACAACAGAAGACCTGAATAACCTATTCAAGTGCAAGCATAGAACAACAAAAATAATGGACATTGAACATATAATAGCAAAAGAAGCTTATATTGCTAGAATGAAGATGAGAAGCTTGAAGGAATAAAGGAGGAACAATCTCCAGAAATTGAACCTCTATTACATTTTTCTTTCAGATATTTATAGCTCTTTACAATCATGCTGAGCCTTCTGAGGCTTGAGAGATCTTAATCTATCCCTTTGTCTTGTTTCATTGTTTGATTCCCTCAATAGGCAGCATGGCTCAGAGGTTTCTGCTTCTGACAGAAGAATAATCGCATTCGGATATTTTGGATGGTTTGCTGTGTTGTTTGGGAGCTTTCTCATGCTAGAGATGCCCCACAATGTTTGTAGTTGTGACTGTGTCGTGTTGTATTGCTCAGTGGCCCCTTTTATTCCCTTTCCGGCAGCCCGCCTCCCGGATTCTGCCATGTAGTGGAATGGGTCTTTGGCCTCTGTAATCCCTTTAAAGGTTTCCTTTCACTATTTCCTGTATTTACACAGAAAACGCTGTAATCACTGATAAATCCCACCTTCTCTGTGTATTTTGGACTTCAAAAGTCTTCAAAAATAGTTTATTAATCTCTCGGGTCCGCCCTTGTCGCCATCGCAAGTCTCAAAAAGCCTGCTCTTGTGGTTCCCTTTGTATTTCGTTTAAACAACGAAAACACAAAAATACATTGAAAAATGGGCTTTGGCAGATTTTAAATAACATATATTTTACTTCCTAGACCCTTTTGGGTCCGGGCTTCATCGCAATTGCACTGCCCCAAGGCTCTCTTCGTATTTTCGTTATATAACGAAAATACACGAAATACATTAAAAATGGCCAATCCGCAGACTTCAAATATTATAAAACATCATATATAATGTCATTGGGTCCGGCTATCAAGTCGCCCATATGTATATGCAAAGGCCCTGCCCCATGGTTTTTGCCGATAGTGATCCGGCGATGTAGCGTGGGCTGTCGATCTACGCGCGTGATCGATAGTGCATGTTTAATCACCAAACACAGTTGCAACTTCCATATTGTCTACACCGATACCGCCGATTTGCCTATGCTGAATGCGACCCGTTAATCCGATCATTGGTGATCGCTGATTGGCAATGTCCAGCGCCGATTGCCACTGCCTGCGACCGACGATTTGCAATTTTTTGCTTAGATTTGGGCCATTGATCAGCGAGATCTAACGACTTCTGTGCATTCTTGAGTTTTAAGCCTCTAATACATGGTTTTTCATGATTTTGAAGTGTTTTAGCCTCCTGATAGTGCATTTCTGTCCTTCCAAAGGCTCTCCTCCCTCGCTTGTTTGGATCTTTAGATGATCTTAAACACTTTTGAAGACTTAGGGAGCGCTTTAGAGCATATTTGGATCCATTTGCATGATTTTAAACAAACTTTGGAGACTTTGGGAGTGGTTTGGATCCATTTTTCGCCCAAACACCAAAAAAACTAACATTGGTTCATTTTGGAGATGAAAGTCTCCCTATGAGGTTTTAAGAACTATAGAACAATGCATTTCCTGTAAAAAACAAGATCAAATCTTCCTTCTAGTGTTGAATTGGGCATGGAGTCTATTTAGCATGAAATAAAAACTTGAAAACAAAATATTTACAATACCGAGGCTTGAAAGCTTTAACTGAAATAAAGTTCTAAGAACAACCCATTGAGTGGGTCATCAAAAACATCCCCTCCTTCCTTTGATGCATTTCTTTTGAGAAAACAGTCACTAAACTAAAAATTGACCCTTTTTACCTTTCTATGAAAGGTTTTTTTCTCTTGGTCAATGTGCATATTAGCCAATTCATCAAAGACTTGCAAAAGCCTATTGATTTGATCCTCTACTTCAAAAACTTTTCTTTGATTGGACAAATTTCAAAAGCAATGGGTCTTCCTTCTTGCATTAAAGCAACACCAATTGCATTTCCTGAGACATCACATTCCATAATAAAAAATTTTGTGAAGTTTGACGTAGCTAAGACTAGTGCTTGGAAAATTGCCTCCTTAAGATGTTCAAAAGCCTTATTTGCTTCTAGATTCCACGAAAATGCATCTTTCTTCAGTGATGTTGTTAGAGGTGTTGCTATTCTCCCATAATTCTTAACAAATTTGCGATAATACTCTGTCAACTTGAGAAATCCTCGAAGATGATTTATGGTTGTAGGAATTTTCCATTCCTTAATTGATTTAATTTTGTTAGGGTCTACTTTAACACCTTGTTGATGCCTCGAAAATCGCTGCATCAACATCGGGGAAAACCACTCGGTCTAGATCTTAAAGGCAACTCCTTTTCGGTTTGGTGTGGTGGCTCCAACTGGATATAGTGGGACAAATTTCCCAATGATTTGTAAATAGGATGGATAAGTGGTTGATTTTTTATTATCTAATGATAATGATAGATGATTTATTCTAAAACGTAAAATTATAAACAACTAATCTATCCCGGGAAATTTCCACTTTAGTGTAACTTTTGATGATCTTTATCTACAAACAAGCATATAAATGACTCTTGAAAAATAAAGACATTCATTCATATGATAATTACTTTGTTCAAGTAGTTGAACAAAGTAATAATTAAAACATTATTACACTATTCTTCATATATCATTGACATAAATACGATTAAAAGGATAACATTCCTTAAACATTCAATAGTGATAAGTATAAGGACTGTTGTTAAAACACATATATATATCAAATGATAGCAAGATTGAATAAACATTGATTCATATAAAAGAATGGAGAAAATACATAGATAATAGTACCATATGTAATTCGAATCCCTTCTGATATCAATTGCATCCAGATCCTGTCTTCCAACTTAGAAATACTCTCACAAAAAGCAATAGTACATATCTCATCAAAGTATTCTTCATTAAAATTCAGAATATAGGCCCAGTCTTCATAAAAAAATATATATCAGAAGCACAATAGTGTGATTCCCAATCCAAGTATTGTACAAAAATTGAGGATCCTTTCTAAAGACATGAAAGGGTCTATAAATACTATCTAAGCTAACTGATTATGAAAATAAAAATGCTATGATATGGTATAATCAAATCATGAAAATCTCTTTGAAATAGGCATGCTTGCAGTCGGTAGAATGATTCACTGTTTCGGACGATCATCCTTTGGTTTGAGTTTGCATATAGCAAGCATTGGTTGCAATTCTGGAGGGTGACTCAAATGTGAATGCAGTTGGGCTGAATATGTAGCATCATGAATTTCGGGAATCATGTAACAGATTGCATTGGTTAAACATTTCGGTGCTACTTTTTGACTATGTGGTTTAACTCGGAAGAACCAAAAGGTGTCCCAAGTTAAACTTTGGATGCCCGCGATTAATCTTTCATTCTTTTCTAAATCCTACTTGCATCACTGCTCTAGTGCTTTAGCTGATGGCAATTTACTTGGAGTGCACTCTGAAATCAAATTAGACAGATAAAGAGTATCATTAATTAATTCAATCAAATTACCAGTTACTGATCTACATCTCGAAGTTGCCCTTTCTGCTTTCATCAATTGGGATTGCCATTCTAGGAAAATGATTTCTTTGTGTGATTCTAGAATTTTAGGCAGATTTGCAACTTGCTGTTCATTGGTTTCTTGCCAGCAAAGAAAGTTTGTCAATATCTCATTGGCTTGTTCCAAATTCTGCCTTGCGTCAACTAATTTGTCAATCATTGAAGAAGAAATCTCACAAAGGGGCTCATCAAGAGAAATATTATGACATAGTAAATTTAACTGTAATCAATGCCCTATTGATCGGAGAGCTTCGGATATGAACTCTACTAGTTGAGGAAGATTTTTGAACTTTTCTATTTGTTGAGTCAGTTGAGCGATTTTCTCATCTTTTGTTTTGCTCAATTGCTCATTCGTTGTCTTTAGCTTGGCCAATGCTAAGGATAATTCTTTTTGTTTCTGTACTGCACTTTGGTCTATCCTCTGCTTCTCCTTGAGCAATTGCTCATTTAGTTGGTTATTTTATTGTTATTGCGCTACTAACTGTTGTTCCAACTGCTCTATTCTCTGTTGCTTTTTGGATACTTGTGCTTCCAGTGAAACAATTGTTTGATCTTTTTCTTTGAGTAAATTGCTAACTTCTGATGCTTTATCCATAGTAGCTACCGAGTATGCCCCGGCATATTGAGAGAGTTTTGTAAGGTCTTCGGAAGGATTAATTTCTTCTCTTCATACCACATTAGCCATTTTTGTTTGTGCAGGTAAAAGAGAGGATTAATCAAACTTTCTCTTTTTCCTTTGTCTTTTTATTACAACCTTATGTTTGGGGCTGTAAAAGACATCTAAAGGTGGTATTTCTTCTACATGTAGGATGATTTCATCAAATGGATTTTCTAGAATTATCTCCATGTCTTTCTGAATGATGGGTGGGCCGCTAGTTCTTTCAGTTGGAATCGTACTAGTTGATATTTTATGACTAGTTGTCACTCCAGGCATGCTGAATCCCTGTAAAGTTTCAATATTGCTTATAATGGAGTCAAACTATTGCCATTCTTGAAGAAGCTTGGGATCAATCTGAGTATCTATATTCATGAGTTGGCTATCTTTTCTCTGTTCCTCTTTCTGTTCGGAGGTCTTTTCCACATCAGAAATCTTTCCAGTAGCTATTTGTTCAACCTGGCCGGATGATGGGCTTTAGGATCTATGACTAAGAGGTCTAGAGGCAGAGTTTGCAACCTCTGCTCTCTAAGCCTATTAAACACTTCTAATCCTTCATCTTGATATTTGATTCTAGCCAATGATTTAACTTGAAATAAATATTGGGCTGAGGAAAATAGATCATCGAAGTCATCCTTTTCATGATCAAACTTTGCAAGCTTGGCTTGTTCAAGAACATTATAGGCAACCGTTCTTGGATCATATTGCCTATTGGGGATTGTTGCAAGATTCAACATTTGTATTTTTTCTGCCTCCTTTTCTGCATGTTTGTAATCATGAAGAGTGAAAACACCGCATCTTAAAGGGAATGTAGGCCATGCCTGTTTCTTGGAATTTCTAAGGGTTTTGGATGTCCCTTCTACTGTTATTTGATAGGCTAATTCCCGAGCTAACAGTTTATCGGGCACATATAGTGGAAGGACATGAGGTTTTGTAAGGCTACCAAAAAGCCTTATATAAGTGATTTTTTCTTCCCCAAACCAACTACCTACTGCTATCAAATCTGTTTCTGCTTTTGGAGATATCTTTGAAGTAGGATTATCAAAAATAGAGTAATAAATAGGCACAATAAAACCGTTGCAGATTTTGTACAAATGGTTTTTGTAATTAGCCTTCCATAACTGATCATGACAGATATGGATTGGCTTAGGGTTTGCGGAGGTCCATCTCTACCCGAACAAAGGAAATTCAGAATTGAAACAAATAGTGTGCATAATGTAAGCACTGTAATAGAATGGGGGAATGGTCCTAGTAGTTTGATATGCATTTGCTCTATACTCTAGGATTGCTGTGGCTAACTTGTCAGATAAAATATTGGCCCAATCCATTACACAGCCATTGATTACCGCCTCCATTAGAGGGACCATTTTTATAGTGAAATTAGCAGTCATGTATTCCCCACATTGTACACATCATAGCTTCGATATAACAGTAAGGAGAATCCAATGAGTCTACATAGTACTTACCTGATGATTCGTGCTTGTGCTTCTCAGGAAAATGTCTCCATTGCTTATTCGGGTCTGATTTTGACTCATTTTCTTTTGCAAACGCTTCAAGAAAGGCTTTGTTGTACCGCTTTTCAGGCTCAGGTAAGTGATACATTTTCCTTAGATCATCTGGCTGAAATGAGTAGAATATCCTCCCGTCAGCTATGCAAAAGGTTTTGTTTATAACTGGAATTTTTTCCACTACCCATCTCACGACATCAGTGTATGGGAGGACTTTAGCCCGGGCAGCTATTCTGTGAAGAAAGGAGCATGCCAACTCTTTAAGAGTTCCTTCAGACTTATCAGTTGAATCAGCGGTGGTGTCATGTGATAGTTCTTCGGGCTCTTCAATTTCAATTAGATTACAGATACCTTCCCAGCTAGCATGTCCTAGTCCGAGACATGTCGTGTCTGATATTAATCCCTTTTTACTTGATTCAGGATCTTTGGTTGGCTGAGCTTCTGCTATGGATTTCTTTGACTTCCTTCCCATTTTGCTTCAGATTTATGTTCTTAATAGAATTCTGCACAAGCGATTGCAAAATCGTGATATAGAGAAATACTGTAACAAACCAATATGATAATGAAAAAGGAGTTACGTAAATCAGTAGGTGGTAATGGAATATAGTTAAAGGTTGCCGCAGATGAAATCTAAAGAAAAGATCTACCCTTAACAACGTCATTGAATAGTCGTTTAACCTGTAAATCATGGTAAATACGGTTTTAAATGCCCATCATGTCGCTTATATACCGAATGATAAATTAAAGCGTGCCTTAGATTTGTTTGATGGATGATCATTGATAAATCCCAAATCGGTAATCGGAAATATCAAGGGAAAGGCTTTAACACTTGCTTTGAATATCTCTGATCTCCGAATAAGTGATATAATGCATGCAAACCAATTTAAATATATCCTTGAGACGCGCGCCTAATAAATATATTGCAATCGGGAATGGAGTCGGGATTTATGGTTTTGTCAATGCGATTTCGCCGATTGCTGATTGCAATATGTTTTATCGCATCGGAGGATTTGAACCTGCCTTCAATTATGTGTTGGCTTATTTTTGTCATCGCCGATTTGCCGATTGCGATATGTTTTATCGCATTGAAGGAATTAAAGGGCTCCATTATATTGCGCTTGGCATTTGGCTTTTCCGATATCCGATTGCGATTGCCTTTTCAGATCAGAGTAAATGGGTAATGTTTATTGTGGCTTTGTGTATGTTTCCTTTGTTATAGTGATATGCAATCTTCCGATCGCTTTATCGCAATAACGAAGGGTTTCATAATATTATATATATATAATATATATATATATATATATATATATATAGTCAGGATTTTTATTTTTATTCAAAAAAACTTACCTAATGATTGATTTACCTTAAGCCTTTTGTTTTTCTTATGATGGGTTAGTACCAATTTTATTTATGATCACACAAATCTTATTAAAGGACCCATTTCTTCTTTAAATTTTATGTAACGAATTTTAAGAAACGGGGGGTTGTTGATTAGCACAACACACCCTCATGAGATATCTTATGACCTAAATATTCTACCTCATGTACTCCAAAGAAATGTTTGGAGGCTTTTACATATAATTGTTTATCCTCCAATAGTTTGAGCACCCTTTCAACATGTTGAACATGATCTTTTCAAGACTTGATGTAGATTAGTATATCATAAAAAAATACCAACACAAATTTTATAAGGAAGGGTTTGAAAATGGAATTCATCAAACCTTGAAATGTGGAAGGTGCATTAGTAAGGCCAAAAGGCATGACCAAAAATTCATAATGACCCTTATGAGTTATGAATGTTGTTTTAAGAATGTCTCTGATCTTCATTCTAATTTGATGATATCTTGAATGAAGATTCAACTTGGTTAAGTAAATTTCTCCATGTAATTCATCCAACAATTCATTAATGACATAAATTAGAAATTTATTTTTAATAGTGAGCTTATTGATTTCCCTATAATACAGACACATATGCCATGATCCATCCTTCTTGTGCACCGATACTACTGGAGCAGAGAAAGAACTTTGACTAGGTTGAATTGTACTGACCTCTAACATTTCTGCAACCATACATTCAATTTCACTCTTTTGGGCATAGGGATATTCGTAAGGTGTGATGTTTGGAGGAACACTCCCTAGAATCAAATGAATAGCATGGTCATGATCATGAATATGTGGGAGGCCTTTGGGAGCCTCAAATAGCTTGGCATGATTGTCCAAGGCTTTTTGGAGATCTGGAGAAATATATGATTTCAATGTTTAAACTTCTAGTGAGCATAATTGTGCAATTACCCCTATTGTTTTTTTTTAAAAGCTTTGTCATGCCATTAGAGCTGATTATCTTTCACGGTTTTCTTGTGATACCTCTTAATTCAACTTCCTTTCATTCCCAAAAAAAATTCAATAAAATCTTGAAAATTAAAAACTATTGTCCCCAAAGATTGTTACCATTGGACTTCTAGTACAACATTAGCTCCACCCATTGAAACATAAAGCATTGGACTATTCAATACATATCCCCCCATTGTTAGCTTTATATTATGGCATTTTCCAGAACAATTTGTAGTTCCTCAATTTGCAACCATTAGTTGACACTTTGGTGTTGGATATAGGAAGCAATACAATTCCTTGGTTATCTTGCGATGAATAAAATTATGGGCATTACTCGAATCAATCAAAACCATTACCTTTTTCTTCTTGATATATCCTTCTATTTTGAGAGCTTGAGGAGTGGTAATTCCTACAAATGCATTACAAGATATGGTCAGATTCATTTCTTCTTCCTCCAGGGTTGGTTACTGGTGTATATCCTCCTCTTTTTATGTTTTTTGTTCCTTTTCTCTCCCCTACTCACAATTTATGTAAAATAATTTCTTCTCAGCACACGTGACTTTTAGTGTTTTTCTATCACATCTGTAACAAAACCCCTTTTTTATTTTTACTCTAATTGTTGTAGTGTCAACCTTATAGGTTGTGGAAGGCTATGAGTAACAACACTTCCATCTTTATAGTTGTGAGTGGTAGACTTCCTTGTTGCCATAATTTGTTTTCAATTTCTTGCCACTTTGAATGCATTTTCCAATGAATCAAGTTCCCAAAGACGAATCTCATGTTAGATGTTATCCTTTAAAGTTCCTATGAAGACATCAATCTTATGCTCCTATGGAATATCAATTACCCTGATATTCAATTTTTGGATGTATTCAATGTGCTCTGCCATTGAACTCTTTTGTTTGAGATTTATCAATTGACTAAAGAAGGTGTTGCTTTTTGTATCCTCATAATGTGTTATCATTTCTTTCGTAAAAATTGACCAAGTGACAAATGGTTTGCGAGAACAAATCCATCGACACCATACAAACTAATTGGGTTCTAAATATAAATATGCAATGCGTACCTTTTGTGTATGTTGTACATCATATAGATCAAAATATTGCTCCATCTGTAGTATCCATGTTACCGGATCCTTGCCATTAACTTTCTCATATCGATATTTGAAATGTGGTTGGTCTTCAACCCAAAGTTAAAGTCTCTAAATTCATGATTAACATTTCTTTTATTTTCATCATGAGTTTCAAGGGATACCTGATTGCCATTAGGAAACATTTCTTGTAGCAACTTTGTCAAAAATTCGTTCAAATTGTTAGTGTTAGTCTTTGCAGCCTTTCTCCAGTGATCAAACATGCTCTTACAAAGTGATTTTAAGGTGTCAAGGTCAAATTTTGTCATTTCAGTAAGTCTTCAAGTAAAATTTGGTCACTAGTTATTAGGTCGAGGGTTTGTTTTCAATCCTTTCAAAGTTGTCCAAATGTCGGTCCATGTCACCATTCAACTAAGTGTACCATCATTCAGAGTGTTTTCATCATCATGTCAGGTTCCAATGGGTCATTTTACATCTTGTTCATGTTTTAGCTGTGCCTAGGTAAGGTTCATTTCCCCCTCTTAGGGTTTTGAAGGTAATTTCTCTTGGATGGTCAAATCATTAGCAAAAATTGTATTCTAATGTTCATACAGTTTCCCCTATCCTTGATTTACCTTATAAAACACTTCCTATCACTGAGATCCCTCAAATTCCTCATTTTCGCACAAACCCTAGTTTCTTGCTACAACTTGACAATTTTCTAGGCTAGGCCTGTGTTTTGCCCTTTTCGTATCCCTTCCCCGCACTCAATCTTTGAATTTCCACTCTGACCTACTTCCTAACATCCCTCCCTACTTCCCAAAATTTTCTCAAGAATTTAGAAGCCCCTTATCCCCTTCATTTCACTTCATTTCGACAAATCCCCTGTTTTACACATCAGGATAGGTTTTACTCCAATGATGTTTCTGAGCAAGAAAAGATGAATTTGGGAAAACTGAGAGAGGTTTTTGTCCACAATATGCGAAGGAAGAAAAATGTCCTTCACTTTTTACACAGGTGTCATGGTTTTAGAGAAATGTTAAAAATACAGTTACCTCAGGAAAATTGATGAACCTATGAAGTGACCTTGATAAAATCAAGATTTCTCCTAGCTTGGCTGGCCAAATGACTTTCTTGATGAGTCAAATGATAACTAGACACAAAGATATTTCCAATGCATTATCATGAGCTCAATTTGGAGTTGAGAAAGACTTTCAAAAGTTGACTGCAATAGCACTTTTCCTTGAGGTAGCCTCATTTTGCACATTTTGACAAGTCTTGGGAGATTTTATTTTTGATAGGGAAAATGAACTCCAAATTGGAAAATTCTAGTTAGGTTGGAAAGTAGACTCAATAATATTTCCAACAAGCTATCCCGCGTCCAATTTGGACACTGGGAAGGCCTCCAACAGTCTCTTGCAAAAAGGTGCTAGGCATTGAGATGACACTATGCATTGGGCAGTGATTTACAGTGTAATTTTATAACTGGCACTACGCATTGGGGCAGCACGACACATTGGGCTACAAAGCCTGAAATCCATTCAAATATTCCACCAAAGCTCCCAAAATTGTAAATTCCTCATTGCCCAAGTAAGTTCACACTCCAATATGCTCAATGCATGAGTTTGTCTCAGTCCTTTTGGTGATTTAATAGGGAAATATTAAAACCCTAGCTCCTTGCACAATTTCACTGAAAATCTGCCTAGGTTTTACAAAATTGCCATTTTTTTCTGTTTTATTCCCCTCTACCACTTTCACATCCCCTTCACTTTCATTTCCCATTTCCCCTCTCATTTCCACTCATCCTACTCTCCTATCCCCAAAACCCTAAAACCCTAGCTTCTAGTGTGAAACCCTAGTTTTCTTCATTGCACTAATGGTTGTATACCTTATCCCCTTAATCCCACTCCCCTCATACATTTTACCCTTAATCCCATTCTCCACATATAATTTCCCAAATGCTACACTCCCCAAACCCTATCCATGTCCCTAAACTCTTACTCCCATCTCTAAACTCTGTTCACACATACATTTTTACACTCTCTTCCATACACTCTACCCATTTCATTCCTCCACCATATTTTCACACTGTTATCCATAAAACCATCCATATACAACCACGTTTTTCAAAACCAAAGGAAAACAATCTAAAGAGACAGCGATCATGGGTATGAGTAAGAGATTGAACATGACCGGGAATCTTGGCTTGAGAGAACAAAATTGCACTTAGAAAAGTTTCTAGAAAAGGCCAACAGGGAGAAAACAATGTTGAGGCACATGGCCTACCATTACTTGGTGAGAAACAAAAGTTGCAAGGTAAGAATCAGGAACTTGAAGGCCAAGTTAAAGAAGGCATCGAGGAAGCGAATGGAGCAAGATAGACTTCAGATTTTGGCTGAGGCTTCCTTGGCCCAACATAGCACTTGATGGAAAACACTCAGCCCAAATTTAAAAAAATTTGGGACACTTTTTGCAATTTTGGAATTTTTGGGCCAAAACGCAAGTTTTTCTGCCCAATGCACCACGCCACTTGGCGCTCACTTTTGATGGGGGTCTCCTTTTGAAGAAAACTCAGAATTTTTGGATTTGTCATGA
Organism: Pinus taeda; assembly: GCA_000404065.3. NCBI lineage: Eukaryota > Viridiplantae > Streptophyta > Pinopsida > Pinales > Pinaceae > Pinus > Pinus taeda. The sequence goes on from APFE031030180.1 coordinate 44,176, forward strand.
AAAAAATATGCATGCTTACAAATGGCCAAGAAATTTTGACAGGTTTTGAGCCCCCAAAAAGGTCAAAAACACCCCAAAAATGACCTTTCTGCCCCTTTTTGGACACACAAGAAGAAGTGTTGGGAGAACTTAGTTTTGGAGGGGAAAATGGAGGCCAATTTAAAAAATTCTACTTGTTCTGGAAAGTAGACAGAAAGACCTTTCCAACAAGTACACTTGGAGAAAATGTGGACACCGGTAAGGCCTCCAAAAGTAGCTGCAAAAATGTGTTACGCATAGGGAAATAGGCACGACGCATTGGAGGAATTTTGCTCAGTTTGATAAAAAATACTCTGTTTTTCACCTAGTTTCTTGAAAGTTTGACTTTTATCCTTATAAATGTCATACTCATGATGTAATTTAATGTGACTTGATGGATTTTGATGTAATTATGCTAAATTTTCACTCATAGAGGTAGATTCATCCATGAAAAGGTAGTTTGCAACTGAATGAATCAGTTCCCTAGTTTTTAGAGGCAATCTATTCCACTGCCCACTTTTTAGTTCTCAGTTTAGAATTTGTTGGAACAATTCCTAAACTTATGACCTTGACCCCTAGAGGCTAGGATGAGTTGTTGTTTGCCTATATCTTGTGATTTTGCTGTCATTAGCAAAGGTTGGACTTTTGAGAAAGCTTGGAGCTTCATTGTATACTCATACTAGCAGTTTTGGCTAAGAAATAGACCAGGGTTTGCAGCACTCTTTGGGATTCATGTGGCATCTTGCTTTGGTATTGTGCTTTCTTTTGTAATTATGAGTTCACTTATCTTTTATGTATGCCATTTTCTATCTTGCTTCATCTTAACTAAAACAAACAAGGATAAAGATAGAATCCATTGAAATTTGTAGTGCTCTACTTAGGGTTTGCTTAGTTATCTATGTTTTCAGCTATTTGAAGAGGATCCCTGAGGTTTTCTTGCCCTCTTCAACTCCTCACCTATCTGAAGCTCTCCATTTCATTTAATCTGAAGTATCAAATCATTTGCCTATTTTGTCCCATTGAGATCTCTGCAAAACTGAGCCTCATTCGCAGACCCAAAAACTACCTTTCCCTTTGAGCCAACAAAACATCATCAAACTCAATCATACTCTTTCACACATACCTAGCCTAAAATTAGTCTCCACATTAGTCATCTCAAGCCTTATTTGAACATCTTTGCTGAGATTGACAGGAGAGAGCCCTCTCCCGACCTGGTAGGGCTAACTACCAGGTTAAGTGTGGTTTGATGTTATCCTAGGTCCTACCTTTCTCAACTTGAGGTAGATTTAAGCATTAAAATAGTGGTGAATTCGCTGGGGAATGAAAGTTTATTATCATTGTTTTGCTTTGTAGACTACAAACAGAGCCTGAAGTTATGCCAGGAAGCCTTCGAACTACACATTGCTTTGCGAGTCCATAGGTAGATAAAAGCTGCTTCAGTCAATCTCCGATTTAGTCTTATAAGCTAAACATTTGACTTGAAAATTTCCCTAGTACATGTATAAAGTTAGATCTAATTGTTGATAGTGGACACCAATCAGACATCAGAAGGCTGAAATCATTCACCTAGCGACTCCAATGTCGAAGAATCCCAAGGTTCAGAATTTTTATGGCGACTCTACCCTTCAAAATTCAGTAGCCTGAAGAATTTCTTGGTGAATTCATTGTTATTAAAATGGTTTTGCTTGATTGAAGATATGCTCCCATGAGCCGAGATCACATTCCAGGTTTTCCAAATAAAATTCCTAAGGTAGATTGGCAAAGGAATTTGCCTATGTTTAAAGATGATAATAGGAATGATGTTGCTTTGCATTTGGTTAGATTTCACATACATATTCACAAGTTGAAGGTTGATTTTCCTGAAGACTACTTGATGAAGATATTCATGGCCACTTTGGAAGGTCAAGCCCGATCTTGGTATGAAAGTTTTCCACCTGCTTGTATTTACTATTTAAAGGATTGTTATGCCATGTTCTTTGAAAGGTATAAAGAATCTTATCCATCATTAAATTTAGTTCAGAACTGTTGTAACCATGTTTATAGTTTTATTGAACATCTTGAGAAAGTTTACGAAGATGATGACTTAATGGATGATGAGATCATGGAAGCCCTGTACGAAAATCCATTTTAGTCATAAAGAGGATACTCATCAAGATGCGCAGGAATATTTGCAGCAAGATCAAGATCTTAGTACAGTGGAAAATGAGGAAAGAGAAGGTTCTATTTCAGATCTGTCCATAGAAGAAGACATCATGCATGAAAGTCAAGTTTCAATTTCAGAATGTGATAAAGTCAAGTCAGCTATTTCAAATCTAGATTCAGATCGTGATGATGAAGACTACCTTGTTTTGAATCCCATGAAGGAGAGCTCTGCTGTTGAGATCATCTGGAATGAAGAAGACAAAGTTACTGACCCAAGCCTTCATGAGGAGGTAATCCAGTCATTTCATGAAAAACATGATGAGATCTTTGTTCAAGTAAGTGAAAAATCTTCTTTCGATAACTCAATGGTAAATGATAATTTGATTGCCATGTCATATGAAGATGATCAACACCGTTTTCAAATTTCAGAAGACCAGATAATTAAGGACTCTCAGTTAGGTTCTTCATGTTTTGAAATGTTATTTCAAGAAGGAAATCACTGTGTGAGAAAAATAAAATAAAAAGTATTATCTCCTTTGTCTGAAGATGAGATAGATCAACTCCTACAAGGTTAGGTTACAACCCAAGCTAATGCAAGTTTGCAGTGTGTACATGGTCAAGAAAGTGTTAGTGAAACTTCTTCCTCTTTTGAAAATGATGACAGTTTTGAAATTAGATTTATAGATCAGCAAAAAGATAATATTTTCTTTCATGAAGATGATAAGGCTGTCATGTATGATAATCTTGAAGATTGTTTTCTGTTCAAGAATGACCTAGACCATGAAATTGAGGAATATGAGCCTGAGAGAGACAATATGCCAGAATGTTTCATGATCAAGGAGTTTATAGCTAACACTTAGATGGTAGAAGCTTATACCTTTCTATGCCTTCCTATCACTCGACAATCAGTTGTTCTTTCAGATCATAATGAAGGGAGTACTTGTATTTTTTTTTTTGCTAGAGCTCAAGACAAACTAGTGGTTCAGGATTTTCAAGATCCCTTCAGCACTCTTTTGCAATTTTTGGAAAAGATGAATGTTGCCTGGTTGGTTAGCATAAGCCTTGGTTTCAATTGTTATTGTGAGTTGCCTACATGTACATCGTTCTGCATGCTCGAGGAAAATGAGAGCAGAATTTCAGTATGTAGCCATCTGCTGGATTGGTTACACTGGAAGGCTCAATACACATGATTGTACATATTTCATCAGTAGGTAGGGGGTTGTCATCATGATTTGAAGCCCTCAAATCTCGATGGTCTGCTGCCATTAAAAAGCTTTGTAAGTACTTGTTTCAATTAAATAAGTCTTGAGTCATTTTTTGTTTTAGTCAGTTAAGTCTTGAGTCAGTTTTAAGTCAGTTTTCAATATTGCAATTAAGTCAGTATTGAGTCAAGATATTGGTCTTATGTTTGCTAAAGTTATTGACTCCATTGCCCAATGGATGAAGGCACTTGTCTGCTCTCCCAAGGATCTGCGGTTCTTGGCACCTCCATGGAACTACCATCCCCATTGGAGCAAATGTTAGTGTCAGTCTTTGCAGCCTTCCTCCAATGATCAAACATGCTCTTACAAAGTGATTTTAAGGTGTCAAGGTCAAATTTTGTCATTTCAGTGAGTCTTCAAGTAAAATTTGGTCACTAGGTATTAGGTTGGGGGTTTGTTTTCACTCCTTTCAAAGTTGTCCAAATGTCAGTCGATGTCACCATTCAGCTGAGTGTACCATCATTCAGAGGGTTTTCATCATCATGTCAAGTTCCAATGGGTCATTTTACATCTTGTTCATGCTTCAGTTGTGCCTAGGTAAGGTTCATTTCCCTCTCCTAGGGTTTTGAAGGTAATTTCTCTTGGATGGTCAAATCATCAGAAAAACTTGTATTATGATGTTCATACACCTTCCTCTCTCCTTAATGTACCTTATTAAACACTTCCCATCACTGAGATCCCCCAAATTCCTCATTTTTGCACAAACCCTAATTTCTTGCTACAACTTGACAATTTTCTAGGCTAGGCCTGTGTATTTCCCTTTTTGGATCCCTTCCCCTCACTAAAACTTTGAATTTCCACTCTTCCCTACTTCCCAAAATTTTCTCAAGAATCTAGAAGCCCCTTATCCCCTTCATTTCACTTCATTTCGACAAATCCCCTGTTCCACACATCGGAATAGGTTTTACTCCAATGATGTTTCTGAGAAAGAAAAGATGAATTTGGGAAAACTGAGAGAGGTTTTTGTACAAAATAGGACAAGGAATAAAAACCTCATTCACATTTTACAAAGGTGTCATGGTTTTAGAGAAATGTTAAAAATATAGTTGCCTCAGGAGAATTGATGCACCTCTGAAGTGACCTTGGGAAAATCAAGATTTCTCCTAGCTTGGTTGGCCAAATGACTTTCTTGATGAGTCAAATGATAAATAAACACAAAGATATTTCCAATGCGCTATCATGAACTCAATTTGGAGTTGAGGAAGATTTTCAAAAGTTGACTGCAACAGCACTCTGCCTTGAGGCAGCCTCATTTTGCACATTTTGACAAGTCTTGGAGATTTGATTTTTGACAGGGCAAATGAACTCCAAATTGAAAAATTCTAGTTGGGTTGGAAATTATACTCAATAAGCTTTCCAATGAGATATCCCGCATCCAATTTGGATGCTAGGAAGGCCTCCAAAAGTCTCCTACAAAAAGGCGCTACGCATTGAGCTGACACTACGCATTGGGCAGTGATTTATAATGTAATTTTATAACTGGCGCTACGCATTGGGATAGCGCGGCACATTGGGCTGCAAAGCCTGAAATCCATTCAAGTCTTCCACCGAAGCTCCCAAAATTGTAAATTCCTCATTGCCCAAGTAAGTTCACACTCCAATATGCTCAATGCATGAGTTTGTCTCAGTCCTCTTGGTGATTTAATAGGGAAATATTAAAACCCTAGCTCCTTGCACAGTTTCATTGAAAATCTGCCTAGGTTTTGCAAAATTGTCATTTTTTGTTGTCTTATTCCCCTCTACCACTTTCACATCCCCTTTACTTTCATTTCCCATTTCCCCTCTCATTTCCACTCATCCTACTCTCCTATCCCCAAAACCCTAAAACCCTAGCTTCTAGGGTGAAACCCTAGTTTTCTTCATTGCACTAATGGTTGTATACCTTATCCCCTTAATCCCACTCCCCTCATACATTTTCCCCTTAATCCTATTCTCCACATATAATTTCCCAAATGCTACACTCCCCAAACCATATCCATATCCCTAAACTCTTACTCCCATCCCTAAACTCTCTTCACAAATACATTTTTACACTCTCTTCCATACACTCTACCCATTTCATTCCTCCACCATATTTTCACAATGTTATCCACAAAACCATCCATATACAACCAGATTTTTCAAAACCAAAGGAAAACAATGGAAAGAGATAGTGATCATGGGTATGAGCAAGCGATTGAACATGATCGGGAATCTTGGCTTGACAGAACAAACTTGCACTTAGAAAAGTTGCTAAAAAAGGCCAACAGGGAGAAAACAATGTTGAGGCACATGGCCTACCATTACTTGGCGAGAAACAAAAGTTGCAAGGCAAGAATCAGGTACTTGAAGGCCAAGTTGAAGAAGGCATCGAGGAAGCGAAAGGAGAAATATATACTTCAGATCTTGGCTGAGGCTTCCTTGGCCCAACATAGCACTTGATGGAGAACACTCAACCCAAATTTCAAAAAATTTGGGACACTTTTTGCAATTTTGGAATTTTTGGGCCAAAACACAGGTTTTTCTGCTCAATGTGCTGTGCCACCTGGCACTCGCTTTTGATGGGGGTCTCCTTTTGATAAAAACTTAGCATGTTTGGATTTGTCATGAAAAAAATATGCATGCTCACAAATGGCCAAGAAATTTTGACAGGTTTTGAGCCCCCAAAAAGGTCAAAAACAGCCCAAAAATGACCTTTCACCCCTTTTTGGACACACAAGAAGCAGTGTTGGGAGAACTTAGTTTTGGAGGGGCAAATGGAGGCCAATTTCAAAAATTCTACTTGTTCTGGAAATTAGACAGGAAAAACTTTCCAACAAGTACACTTGGAGCAAATTTGGACATCATGAAGGCCTCAAAAAGTAGCTGCAAAAATGTGTTACGCATAGGGAAATAAGCGCAACGCATTGGAGGAATTTTGCTCAGTTTGACCAAAAATACTCTGTTTTTCACCTAGTTTCTTGAAAGTTTGACTTTTCGCCTTCTAAATGTCAAACTCATGATGTAATTTAATGTGACTTGATGGATTTTAATGTAATTATAATAATTTTTCACTCATAGAGGTAGATTCATCCATGAAAAGGTAGTTTACAACTGAATGAATCAGTTCCCTAGTTTTTAGAGGCAAGCTATTCCACTACCCACTTTTTAGTTCTCAGTTTAGAATTTGTTGGAATAGCTCCTAAAATTATGAGCTCGACCCCTAGAGGCTAGGATGAGTTGTTGTTTGCCTATATCTTGTGATTTTTCAGTCATTAGCAAAGGTTGGACTTTTGAGAAAGCTTGGAGCTTCATTGTATAATCATACCAGCAGTTTTGGCTAAGAAATAGGCCAGGGTTTGCAGCACTCTTTGGGATTCATGTGGCATCTTGCTTTGGTATTGTGCTTTCTTCTGTAATTTTTAGTTCACTTATCTTTTATGTATGCCATTTTCTATCTTGCTTCATCTTAACTAAAATAAACAAGGATAAAGGTAGAATCCATTGAAATTTGTAGTGGTCTACCTAGTGTTTGCTTAGTTATTTATGTTTTTAGCTGTTTGAAGAAGATCCTTGAGGTTTTCTTGCCCTCTTCAACTCCTCACCTGTCTAAAGCTCTCTATTTCATTTAATCTGAAGTATCAAATCATTTGCCTATCTTGCCCCATTGAGATCTCTGCAAAGTTGAGCCTCATTCCCCAGACCCAAAATCCGCCTTTCCCTTTGAGCCAACAAAACATAATCAAACTCAATCATACTCTTTTTCACACATACCTAGCCTAAAATTAGTCTCCACATTAGTCGTCTCAAGCCTTATTTGAACATCTTTGCTAAGATTGACAGGAGAGAGCCCTCTCCCGACCTGGTAGGGCTAGCTACCAGGTTAAGCATGGTTTGATGTTATCCTAGGTCCTACCTTTCTTAGCCTGAGGTAGATTTAGGCACTAACACAAACCTTCCATATCTTCCTTCAAACCTTCCATAGTAACATTCATGTCATCATTCAAATATTCCATGTATGCTTTTAAGCCATTCTTTAATCCATTCATCTTAGCTTCCATTTCATTTTTGGTTACTCTTTGCGAGAGCGAAATTTGTTGCACTTGGTCCCGTAACTTTAATATATGATGTTGCATTTCTTCCTCTTCTCCATGCATCATAGTAGAAATTTTGGGTTGCTTATTAGGTGTGTCCATTTTTTTTTCTGAAGAATTTTGGAATCAAACAACGATATCTGTGCTTCACTATACTCTTTGAATCACTTCAAACTGATTTTTCAAACAAAAGTTATGCAATTTTTTTTAAAAGTACACACATTTTTGTTGTTTTTTTGGAGCTAGATATTGAAACTAGTTTATCTCTATAATTATGACTCTCCAAGATCTAAACTTTCGTCTTGTGGTAGCCCTCTGATTCTTCTTTGCAATGCCACAAGTCAGACAAAAATTGGATTCTTCAAGGTAAAGTTATGCCCAATCTCCCATGATGACTTGATTATGGACTAATTCAGTAGAGCTAACTTGTAAAGAATTCCATGTGTCACTGTTTGAACTTTTGGCCTTGAAAATGATACACGAAAAGCTACAATCCATGCAATTTCATTCAATTTTTATGAAATTCAAATTTGATTCTCATAGAGAAAGTTAGGACGATTTTCGAAAGGTCACCTATTTGAGACTGAATTTTGGAGTATGCAAAAATTCTAACTTCTTCAGTGAATCAAGATCTGAAATTTTTATTGGAAGTTCACCAAGATTTCAGCTCCATGTGATCAAAATTTTAGCTTCTAAAGCTTTGTAGAAAAAAAATTATAGTGAAAATTCCAAGATGCTCATTTTGAAGCACCGAAACTCTAGAATCCAAAGCTCTGATAGCAAATGTTATGCAACAAGCTCACAAAACACAAGAAAAGATAGATTAATAACTTAAAAATTAGTCTCTTCGAAGGGGAAACCTCTTTTATGTTACATAAATGAACAATTCTTGGATGATACAAATGATAATACCTCCTTGGTATATATACGAGTCTATGGGGTCACAATATAATTAGAGCCTACATAACAATAATTATGTAAGGGCACAACAATAACAATAGGGGGCTACACTAACAATAAAAATAAGGGCGATACATTAGTATTATAGGGACTGAAACATCAAAACTTATAACTTGTTGACTTAAATGTAAAATACACAAGAGGTATTTGTAATGATAATATATTATATATAAAAATGTATAAGTGATGACTGTTACAATGAGGACCCACATATATATCCCTAAGCAGGTGTCTTTTTGTGATTGAGCATGCCTTTTAGACATGTCTTTTTACTTAACTTAATGACTATTTAACATAATCAATATTTGATAATTAAATATTTACATTTATTTTATTTATTTACTTGTTATGAATTATATTCATAACTTAGCTCCTTCCTTCAAAAACTTTGTCCTCAAAGCTTATTGTCAACAGTTTCCTTAAGTTTGTATTTGTCATCTCGACATATGTAACTCAATGCCATTGGCATCTGTGCCACATATAATTCACTTGGTAACACTGTCTTGAATCCAGGGTTATCATATATATATATATATATATATATATATATATATATTATAACTCTATTTTTTTATATATATATTTTTTATAATGAATTTATTAAAACTATATTAATTTTATTATAATATAGTTTGTAACAAATATCATAAAAAAAAAAGCGTGATCGAATGGTTACGAATGGATGATGCTTTGGGTCACGCTGTTTGGCCAGTGTCAATTAAATGTGGAATTGGGTGATACAATGCTAAGGTATGGAAAAAGGATCAAATATCAACAAATTTTTATTTAAGTTATAATAAATATATTTTTTAGTAAAATAATATTTAAATTTGTATATTAAATTTTATTATAATAAAAGAATATGTTAGGACCCTATAGTACTAGAAATTTTTATTTAAGTTATAAATAAATATATTTATTAAAAATAATACTTTAAATTTGTATTTTAATTTTATTATAATAAAATAATATGTTAGGACCCTATAGTACTAGTGTATCCCCCTTATTGTTATTAGTGTTCCCATGTCACCCCTATATTGTTATTGTTGTGCCCCATAGAAGCCCACTATTGTTATTGTTGTGCCCTACATTATTATCGTTATGTAGGCTCTGATTATATTGTAGACTCCTATATATACAAAGGAGGTCTTGTCATTTGTATCATTTGAGAATTGTTCGTTTATGTAATGTAAGGGAGGTCTCCCCCTCGAAGAGGATAATTAGTAAGTCATTGATCCATCTATTTGTTACATGGTTGCATAGAATTTGGTATTAAGGCTTTGGATTTTAGGATTTCGTTGCATCAAACAAGTCATCATGGAATTTTTGCTATAATGTTTTTTCTACGAAGCTTCAGAAGCTGAAATTGAAACCACATGGAGATGAAATATGGATGAACTTCTTGTACAAATTTCAGACCTTGTCTCACTATATTTTCAAAGATATGATCTGAAGAAGTTATGGTTTTTGTAGGATCCATAATTCCATCTCAAATAGGGCCGAAGGTCAAAACAATGACATGTGGCACTTCGTAAAAGTTCGCTCTACTGAACCAGATTATAATCAGGTCATCATGGGAGATTGGACATAAATATTTGTTGAATAATCCAATCTTAGTCTAACTTGTTTGGTTGGAAACAAGACTCAGAGGGCTATTACAAGACAAAATTTCAGATCTTGGAGATTCACAATTACAAAGATACAACAGCTGTGATATCTAGCTCCTAAAAAGAAAGAAAAATGTGTGTATTTTTTTTAAAACTCGTTGCATAAATTTTGTTTGAAAAATTAGTTTGAAGTGATTCAAGGGGCATATTGAAGCATAGATATAATTAATTGATTCCAAAATGCCTCAAAACAAAAAAAATAGACAAACCTAGTAAGAAACCAAAAAATTCTTCTATGATGCATGAAGAAGAGGAAAAAATGTAGCATGATATATCAAATTTACAAGACCAAGTGCAACAATTTTTTCTCTTGCAAAAAGTAACAAAAAATGAATTGGAAGCCATGATGAATGTTAAGATAGATGGTATAAAAAGGGACGATGGAGTTTTGAATGATGGTTTAAATGAATACATGGAAGCAATGATGAATGTCAAGATAGAGGGGTTGAATGAAGGTTTGGAAAAGTTGCTAGAAGAAATGTTTCCTAGTGGCGACAAGGCAATCCATGAAAATCATGATGAAGATAAAAGGAATATGAATTACGATTTTAGAGACTCCAATGTGGGGTTTAAGAACCACCACATTCCAAAGATAGATATGAGGAATTTTGATGTCAAGGATTCATTAACTTGTATACTACAAATGGAGCAATATTTTGATCTACAGGATGTGAAACCCTCACAAAAGGTACGTATTGCATCTTTATATTTAGAACCCAAACAGTTTGTATGGTATAGATGGCTTTGTTCTCATAAACCACTTGTCACTTGGTCAATTTTTACGGAGTAAATGATAACACATTATGAAGATACAAAGAGAAACACTTTCTTTAGCCAATTGATAAATCTCAAATAAAAGGGTTCAATGGCGGAGCACATTGAAGACTTCCAAAAATTTAATATTAGGGTAATCGATATTCTAGAGGAGCATAGGATTGATGTCTTCATAAGGACTTTAAAAGATAACATCCAACATGAGGTTTTCCTTTGGGAACCTAATTCATTAGAGAAGGCATTTAGGGTGGAAGGAAAAGTTGAAAGAAAAATTATTGTAACAAGGAAGTCTACCACTCACAACTATAAAGATGGAAGTGTTCCTGCTCCTAGTATTCTACAACTAACAAGGTTGACACCACAACAATTGGAGGAAAAAAGAGCAAACGAGATTTGTTATAGTTATGATAGAAAATACACTAAAGGTTATAAGTGTGCAGAGAAGAAATTATTCTACATAGATTCTAAAGAGGAGGAAGAAAAAGAATAAGAAACATCAAAAGAGGAAGATATACACTAGGAACCAATCCCAGAGAAAGAATAAATGAATTCGATCATATCTTGTAATGCATTGGTAGGAATTATGACTCCTCAAACTCTCAAGATAGAAGGATATATCAAGAAGAAAAAGGTAATAACACTGATTGATTCAGGCAATGCCCATAATTTTATTAATTGTAAGATAACCAAGGAATTGAATTGCTTCCTATTTCCATCACTAGAGTGTCAAGTGAGGTTGCAAATGGAGGAACTATAAATTTCTCTAGAAAGTGCCATAATATTAAGCTATCCATGGGGGAATATGTACTGAATAGTCCAATTCTTTCCATTCCAATGGGTGGTGTTGGTGTTGTATTAGGAGTCCAATGGTTACAATCTTTGGGGACGATAGCTTTCAATTTTCAAGAACTTTTCTTAATTTTTTTTGGGGGATGGAAAGGAAGTTGAATTAAGGTGTATCGTAGGGAAACCAAGAAAGATAATAATCTCTAATGGCATGACAAAGATTTTGAATAAAGAACAATGGGGCGTAATTGCACAATTACGCTCACTAGGGGTTCAAACATTGAATTCATCTATTTCTCCGTATCTCCAAATGGTCTTGGATAGTCACTCCAAGGTGTTTTAGAATCCCAAAGGTCTCCCACCTATTTGTGATCATGATCATGCGATTCACTTGATTTCAGGAAATGTTCCTCCAAACATTAGGCCTTACAGATATATTTATGCCCTAAAGAGTGAAATTGAATGTATGCTTGAAAAATTGCTAGAGGTGTTGGCATTATGATGCATGTGTTGTCCTTGATGGAAACTCACTTATAGCAGAACAAGTATATGGTAACTAGATGGCTCCATAGGTCCTTTTAGAGGTGATTAAGTGATGGAACAGAATAACATAATGATGGGACAAAGGTTTACATATCATAATAAAAAGTTTGATACTGGTGAATATTTGAAGATCTATATGCCGGTTCGTCAAGGTCAAGTCGTGTATACACATGAATTTAAAGAAGCAAAGGCACATATAGTTTTCGTACCATGGTATTCTAAATACCAAGGGTACTTACCATGGTATTGCCCTATGGTATTGAGCCCAACAATGGTTGTTTTGATCTCGTATAAGAAAACCATTGGTTGGAGTATGGTTTTAACCTGTGGTATTCAAAAAGGCTAAACTATATAAGGAGGTGAAGATCAAAGCGTTAAGTGTGTAAGTGAAAGGGTTTTCTATGAATACTTCAATCTGAAGTATATTTTCATTGTAAGGGCCATAATTGACACATAGATCTGAAATAATTATGCACTGATGAATACAAGGATGGATCAGGACCATGAGACCTGAAATGAATTTCCATTGTATGATCTGCTCATGGATTGACTAGATCTAGGTATTGACACATGTTTTTATCTCTGAATATTATGATCTGGGACTTTATGAAGTACTGAAGAGTTGTGCAATTTTAGGTCACAATTTGCAAATTTGTATGCATGTTGGTCTCGGTGAAGTCACGTATACACACAGGTTATTTTCTTCAAAGTCATGTATATAAAGGAAGGGTTTCTATTCATAAATGATTGATCAACTTGATTAGTGTTGTTGTATCTCTATTGTCTGTCAATGATGTTCTCATGTGGATTTGGGTTGAGTGATAATGTCTGAAGTAGAACTAATTGAATGATGAAGTTGAATTTGGTTACATGTTGATTCGTTGAAAAGATTATTGATGCTGCTAACTGCAGGAGGTTTTTGTAAGCTAACTGAATATTTCAAAATAAATCTGCTCCACTCTATGTTTGATTCAAAATTACAAGTTTTTTGAGATTCGTGTTAGAAAATTATATATTACGGAGCAATGGAACACATAAAATATTGCAGAAATATAAACACAGAAAATGCACAAAACAGAGAGACACAGATATACGTGGTTCACCCAGTTTTGGGCTACGTCCACCTCGAACAGCCAGTCCTTCCTTTCTATTATCAGGCAAAATGAAGAGACACAACCTACAGCAAAGCCGCTGTAATATCCTCTGTTTTCTCTCACAGTCCTCACCTCTCTGTTTCTCGCCTCACACACACAGAATACACATCTATATCGCCGCCTTCAAATACAATACCCTCATACAAAGAGAGGGGTTGCCTTCTAGGGCAAAAAACCCTAAACTAAACATAAGTTCTCACCGTCAGATCATCCGCCTAAATGACGGGCTCAGATTGGACTAAGAAATTACTATATTTTACAAGGAAATTTACATTCTTTTTTAGCTTCGGGGGCGCTGCCCCCGAGCCCCCGCCGGGGGACCGCGTGGCCCCCGGACCCCCCAGCCGGGGGGATCGCCTCCCCCGGACCCCGCGGGGGGGACAAGTGCCCCCCGCACCCCCCGCGTGGAGGGGTGTACAAACTTCCTGGGGTATACATCCGGCTGAAACAAAGACCTCTGAACAATCATGCTCCACACACAACAATTCGTACGCACGTTTCTCTACAACAAAGCATGTATACAAGTGGGTTGTCTTAAGTGAAGTAGTGTATACATGTTGGAATATGAATGATCAGGGTTGCAGTTGATTTTGTGTGTTAATGTAGTATTCTAAGTTCAATTATGTATTTTGGTTACAGTGATCTCATTGTTCTGTTTGAATTAAGTTAGTGTTTGCTTCAGTTTATCTACAAGTTGTGATGTCTTAAAGTAGGTGGATCCAGTGTGAAAATTTATGAAATGTGGTCCACAGATGTTGCTGAGGGTAGGAGCCTTCAGTTGGGAAGTTGAACCTTCCTACCAGTAGTAGTTGGTAATCAGATCAGGGGGTTGGAGCTCCCTTCCAGTAGGAGCTGGAGAATGATTTAAGCCTATAGCCTTCAGCAAGTGGGTGCCTACATATTGGCATGAGGCTGCATCAGTACAAGAATGTAAGAAGTTTTTGATATTTATAAGTTTGAAGACTGAGATGAAAGTAGCAGTGGTTTTCTCCCACATTGGGTTTCCACCTTAAATCTCGGTGTTCATGTGTGTTTCTTATGTGTGATACACTATTCTATTATAGCTGTACTTGTTTACTACTTATTAAATGTCTCATAAATCTCTTACATTCTGGTTTAAGTTTAACGGATAAAGAATTAGCTATTTTACAAGTTTATTAAGCATACGCTAGTTTCCTTTACAACAATTGTGTATGTACATGAGTTGGGTTCAATAAAGTTGCATATATATTTCAAAAAAGAAAATTATTATTGTGAGTTTTTAAAATAATGATTCACCCCCTCCCATTATTTTTCGCAACAATTGGAATTGGACCAGGTCCTTCAAAAGAAGCTTGATCGCTTGAAGGAAGACCTCCCAAGATGAGCAATCAAGACAAAACACCATCTATCAAACCACCACTCTTCAACGGAATTAATCTAATATATTGGAAGACAAGAACCATATCCTATCTTCAGTCTCTCAGAGCAGATGTTTGGGAAATTGTGGACAGAGGTTACCAATATCCAGCTGTAGTTCCCACATATGTATCAGAAAAGAAGACGTACGAAACCAATGTCGAAGTTGTTAATGCATTATTGGAAAGTCTAACATAATCAAAATTTGTCAAAGTTATGTAGTTAAACACAACACAAGAAAAAATGGGACAAAATCATTCAAATTTACGAAGGTGATACCAAGGGAAAAGGTGCTAAAATCCAAACTCTTAGAATTTAATATTAAACTCTTAGAATACAGAAGGATGAAAGTATTTCTAGTTTCTTTCTACGTATAGATGAGATTGTTAATCGCATGAAAACTCTGGGTGAAGAAATAAAGGACACCACTTTAGTAGAGAAAATATTAAGATCTCTAACTCCTAAATTCGAGTCAAAAGTGTTTTCCATTAAAGAAAAGAAAAATCTGCAGACTCTTACTATTGTTCAACTTTACAAGATCCTGACTGCTTTTGAAATGAGGAAAGGAGGTCCCTTAGAAGTTAGAAAAGTTGCATTTAAAGCATCTGCAAAAGGAAAAGAAAATGAAGAACACAAGGAATCAAGATATATATCAGAAGAAGATGAGGTGAACTTTGTAAAGAAACTTCAACTCGGCACCGGAAGGTTAAGAGGGAAGCTTCCTTTCAAATGTTTTGCTTGTGGTAGAGTTGGTCATCATGTTGCTAAATGTCGTCATAAATACAACCATGACAAAGGGAAGGATATTGAAAAAGGTAATAGGAGACAGTTTGACAATAAAAGAAGTTATTATACTCATGAAGACACTATGTCTTGTCAAATAGTGAAGAAGGAGAATTTGATCAAGATCTTAATTACTTATGGCTTTTGAGAAAAATATTTCTTTGAAGAAACTACTCAACTCAAAATTTTATTGGAAGAAAACAAAATAGCCATAGATACTTTGAAGCATCAACTCATAAAAAATGAAAATCCTAATGAGAATTTAGATAGTAAGTCTATGAAAGGAACTTGAGAAACTAAAAAATCTGAATCTTATATTTGTTAAAGGATCTGAAGCCTTAGATGAAATTATCAAGGTACAACACTCTCCTCTTATGAAGACAAGTCTTGGATACACTGGAGAAACATCTCAAACATAAAAGTCTTCAACCACCACCAGAAGCTATCTAAATGCAACAAAAACCAGCCAACAAAGATTCAGTCCTCAACAAAAGAATAAAGGCATTTCACAGGTAAATCATTTTCACTCTAATCCAAGGATGAACAACAATAGAAGCACCACTCAAAACGTAAACAACACTAGAAGATGCTATGATCACGTAAATTTCTTCTTTATTGGACAATGTTTCTCATGTCATAATTTTGTACATAATGTTGCTCAATGTTTTGCATACAAAACCATCATGACTAGAGAGGCAAGAAAACAAAGGAATGAGACAAGAGTCAAGAAGAAAACTTATAATAACTTCTCACCTCTTAAAGATGAAATTGAATTCTAATTTTGCAATAACTTTTTACAAGAATCTGAATGCAGGAGAAAATTACAGTCGACATCTCAAAAGGATCAAATATCAACAAATTCTAAGGTATGGAAAAAGGAGTTATAGTCTAAAAGTTGTGGCATAAAATTGTTTGCAGAAGGAAAAGAAAATCAATGGTGCATTGATAGAAAATTCTCAAAACACATGATAGGATATAAACTTATTTCATACAATTCTTTAGAGAAAGAAAAGAATGTCACTTTTGGAAATGACTCACATGTTGTCATTAAGGGTAAAGGTTCTGTTTTTCTAAAAGAAAATGTTAAATCTGGTAATGTTATGTATGTTGATGGATTAAACCATAACCTGTTGAGTGTCAGCCAAATGTGTGACCAAGGAAGTGAGGTGGTATTTTGATTAAAAGAATGTGTGATTTGTGAACTTGACACAAGAAAGACCATAATAAAAGGAATAGGAACCCCAAGCAATCTATATATATTGAAAGGTGGCCAGAACAATGTTACCTAGGCAAGGCAGAGGAAAACAGGTTATGGCATAGAATGTTGGGACATCTAAGATTCTCTCAAATAAGCAAATCAAGCAGGCTCAAAGTTGTTCATGATCTACCCAACATCACCCTACCAGAAAGTACCATATGTAAGTCATGTCAATTCGGTAAGAAAACCAGAGTTAAATACAATGCCAAAAAGGATCAGCAAGTAAGCCTCTTGAACTTATACATATTGATTTGTGTGGACTAGTAAGGAAAAAGTCACCTCATGGAGAACAATACTATATCTTATTCATTGATGAATTTTCTAGAATTTGCTGGATCGGTTTACTAAAACACAAAGATGAAGCATTTGATATATTTAAAGTCTTTAAGCATTAGTTGAAAATGAATTAGATCTAAAAATAAAATATCTTAGAACTGACCGAGGAGGAGAATACATATTAGATGACTTCTTTGATTTCTATGAACAACATGGCATAAAAATACAATCTTCTGTAGCTAAAACTCAACAAAATGGCGTGGTAGAAAGAATGAATAGAACTATTCAACAAATGGCTTGTGCTATGCTTGATGAGTCTAGAACTCCTGACACCTTTTGGGGTGAAGCTGCACATACCGTAGTAAATATTCTCAACGAGGCTCATGTTCATGTGAATAGTGATAAAATTCAGTATGAAATTTGGTATGGCAAGCCTCCCACTATAAAGAATTTTAGAGTTTTTGGAAGCAAATGTTTCATAAAAAATAATGATGAAAAACTTGGTAAGTTTGAAGCTAGAGTAGATGAAGGAATACTTCTTGGTTACTCATCTAGAAGAAAAGGATACAAATGTTACAATAAGAGACTTCGGAAAATTGTTGAATGCATTGATGTTGTGATTGATGAAGCATGCACAGATCCCAAAAAGGTAACATCAACAAAAGAGGATGATGATGAATTATTTCCCACATCAAATCAAAATGATATAGAAGATGAAACTAATGAAGTAGCAGAAGAATACACATCAGACAAAGAAAAGGCTACATCCCAATATATTGAAAAGAATCATCCAAAAAGTCAAATTCTAGGAGAAAAGGAATCCGGGGTACAAACAATAAGAACCCTTGTAGGATCTCCTAGTTATCTAGCTTTATTATCCACCATTGAAACACAAAATGTAAATCAAGCTAGTAAAGATGAATGTTGGGTTAAGGCCATGAATGAAGAACTTGATCAAATTGAAAAGAATAATACTTGGGAATTGGTTCCAAGACCTCATTGATAAAAATGTTATTGGGACAAAATGGATATTCAAAAATAATTTTAATGAAAATGGAGAGGTCATTAGGAACAAAGATAGACTTGTTTGTAAAGGTTATGCTCAACAAGAAGGTATAGAATTTAAAGAAACATTTTCACTAGTAACCAGATTTGAAGCCATAAGAATGTTTCTTGCATTATCAAGTTTTTGACATTTCAAAGTTTATCAACTGGATGTAAAATCTAATTTCCTTAATGGAGATCTAGAAGAAGAAGTATATATTGAACAACCAGAAGGATTCATTTTAGGGAATGATGAAAACCTTGTATGTAAACTCAAAAAGGATTTATATGGGCTAAAACAAGCTCTATAGGAATGGTATTATCGTCTTTACAAATATCTTCAACAACAATGTTTCACAAAAGGATCCGCAAATATCAACTTGTACACAAAAATTGAGGATGATAAATTGCTAATTATTGTTGTTTATGTTGATGATATCATTTTTAGAAACAATGAAGAATCTATGAGTCAAAACTTTGCTTGTGTTATGCAACAAGAATTTGAAATTTTTTAACTTGAGGAACTAACCTATTTTCTTGGTCTACAAGTGCAACAAGCAAAAAATGGAATATTTCTCTCACAAAAAAATATCTCAAGTAGATTCTGAATAAGTATGGGATGGAAGTTTGCAAACCTATATGTACTCCCATGATGATAGGATGTAGCCTCAGTTCTAATGATGATTACCCGTAGTAAACCAACCAGAGTACAGTTTTATGATTAGAAGTTTGCTTTATCTACTAGGTACCAGACTGGATATCATGTATGCAGTTGGGATTGTTGGATGTTTCCAAGACAATCCAAAGGAATCACATCTTCAGGCAGTAAAGAGAATATTCAAATATCTCTAAGGAACCGAAGACTTTGGTCTATGGTATACTAAAGATGCAAATCTTACCCTTCATGCTTACACATATGTAGATTGGGGTGGAAATGTTGATGACTGGAAAAGCACTAGTGGAGGTGCATTTTACATGGGGCCCCAATTAGTATCTTCATTTAGCAAGAAACAAAGTTCCATTGCCTTATCTATAGCGGAAGTCGAATATGTGGTTGTTGCATCTTGTTGCACACAACTTCTCTGGATGATGCAAACATTATAGCATATACAAATCAAATGTTCTCCACCCATCTCCATCCTATGTGATAATACAAGTGCTATTAGTGTTTCAAAAAATTGTCTTATGCACTCCAAGACCAAGCATATTACTATTAAGTATCACTTTCTACGAGAACAAGTGCTTGAGAAAAAGGTTAAATTGGAGTATGTTCCCTCCAAAGAACAAGTTTCTGATATATTTACTAAACCTCTTCACGGAGAAGCATTTGAATATCTTGCACAGAAACTGGGAGTTGTCTCTGCCTCATTTTGTTGTTAATCTAGTTTTCTCAGTCTACAGGTGAAAATTCAAAAGGTTTCTTTCTATATGCGGGTTTCATGAAGTATAGTCGCGTATATGCATGATTTTATTTTCAAACAGATGCGTATGTTTTTCTCTGATAGAAAAATAGTGGGACAGACTCAAGATCAACCTCTAACATGCTACTGACAACTATGATTTGATTTTTCTTGGTCTGGTGTTGATGGGTATAGTATGCCTTGATATGGTATTGAGTTATGTTTTTCTCATTGATATTTATTTGATTGATGAAGATGATCTAATGAATGAGTTATTAAAATGAACAATTAGCACAAGTTCAGGAGGAGCATCAGACTTGCAAAATGTAATGCATTATGGTTATTGAATTATGCTACTATTAAGATCTTTTGGTGTCAGTTATTAATGTCATATCTGTCATTTGATGTAAAGGTCATGTGGAGACCTATGATGTAATAAGTGTCATATTTAGTCATGTATGGAATTTTGAGGTCATGTCAAATATGTAATCCCACTTGGTTAGGTGGTAGTGCCAAAAATGTAATCCCACTTGGTTGGGTGGTTGAGTCAAATAGGTATCCCCCCTTGGTTGGGTGATTGATGTAAGTATGAGTCCTTGGTGATAGGAAGGTCATGCTCAGTTGAGTTATAGAGTCATGTTCTTCATTTGAAAATATTTCTAAAGATTTAGCATGTGCTCAGGGGGAGCATGGAAAATATAGTACAAATCAGATCCAAAGGGGGAGCTTTGGTCCACCCTTTTCCTTTGATGTCAAAGGGGCAGAGTATCTTGGTGTTTGAATACAAATTATTTGATGTATCTAACAGGTTTCTACAGGTTGAGGTGATCAACACCAACATGGTTGTCATCAAGTCTAAAGGGGGAGATTGTTGGCATTATGATGCATGTGTTGTCCTTGATGGAAACTCACTTATAACAGAACAAGTATATGGTAACTAGATGAATCCACAGGTCAGTTCAAAGGTGACAGAGTGATGGAATAGAATGACAAAATGATGGGGCAAAGGTTTACAAATATTAATCAAAAGTTTTATACAGGTGAATATTTGAATATCTATATGCGGGTTCGTCAAGGCCAAGTCGCATAAACACATGAGTTTAAAGAAGCAAAGGCACGTACAGTTTCCGCACCATGTTTTTCTAGATACCAAGGGTACTTAGCATGGTATTTACTTGTGGTATTGAGCCCAACAATGGTTGTTTTGATCCCGTCTAAGAAAACCATTGGTTGGAGTATGGTTTTGACATGTGGTATTGAAAAATGTTAAACTATATAAGGAGGTGAAGATTAAAGTGCTAAGTGTGCAACTGAAACAGTTTTTGATGAATACTTCAATATGAAGTATATTTTCATTCCAAGGGCCATTTTTGACACATAGATCTGAAATAATTATGCACCGATGAATACAATGATGGATCAGGATCATGAGACATTAAATGATTTTCCATTCTATGATATGCTCATGGATTGACTAGATCTAAGTATTGATGCATGTTTTTATCTTTGAATATTATGATCTGGGTCTTTCTGAAGTTTTGAAGAGCTACGCAATTTTAGGTCAAAATTTGCAGATCTATATGAAGGTTGGTCTCGGTTTAGTCATGTATACACGCAGTTTCATTTCTTCAAAGTCGAATATATAAAGGAAGGGTTTTTGTTCATAAATGACTGGTCAACCTAATCAGTGTTGATGTATCTCTGATGTTTGTCAATGATTTCCTCATGTTGATTTGGGTTGAGTGATAATGTTTGAAGTAGAATTGACTGAATGATAAAGTTAAATTTGGTTACATGTTGATTGGTTGAAAAGATTATTCACGTTGCTAATTGTATGAGGGTTTTGTAAGCTAACATAATACTTCAGAATAACTCTAGTCAACTCTGTGTCTGAATCAGAATTACAAGTTTTTTTAGATATATACACAGGTTTCTCTACAGAAAAGCGCATATACACATCGGTTGCCTTAAGTGAAGTAGCATATACATGTTGGCATATGAATGATCAGGATTGTAGTTGATTCTGTGTGTTGATGCAGTATTCTGAGTTCAGTTCTATGTTATGGTTACAATGATCTCACTATTTTGTTTGAATTAAGTTGGTGTTTGCTTCAGTTGATCTACAACTAAAAGTTGTGATGGATTAAAGAAAGTGGATCCAATGTGAAAATTTATGAAATGTGGTCCACAGATGTCGCTGAAGGTTGGATCCTTCAGTGAGGAAGTCGAAGCTTCCTGCTAGTAGTAGCTGGTAATCAAATCAAGGGTTTGGGGCTCCCTTCCAGTAGGAGCTAGAGAATGAGTGAAGGTTGTAGCCTTCAGCAGGTGGGTGGTTGTGTACTAGCATGCATCTACACTAGTACAAGAATGTAAGAAATTTTTGATATTAATAAGTTTGAAAATTGAGATGAAAGCAATGATGGTTTTCTCCCACATTGGGTTTCCACCTTAAATCTTGGTGTTCATGTGTGTTTCTTATGTGTGATACTTTATTTTGTTTTTACTGCACCTTCTTACTGCCTATCAAATGCCTGAAAAATATCTAATATTTTGGTTTAACTTTAACAGATAAAGAATTATTTGTTTTACAAGTTTACTAAGCATACGCTAGTTTCTTTTACAATAGTCGCGTATTTACGCAAGTTGGGTTCAGTAAAGTTGCGTATATATTTCAGAAAATAAAATTATTATTGTGAGTTTTTAAAATACTGATTCACCCCCCCTCTCAGTATTTTTCCCAACAAGAGGCTGGTATAATTAAACCTACTCAAAGTTCTTTCTCTGCTCCAATAGTATTGGTGCACAATAAGGATGGATCATGATGTATGTGTCCATATTATAGAGAGATTATTGAGCTCCCTATTAAATATAAATTTCCCATTCCTGTCATTGATGTATTGTTAGGTGAATTACATGGAGCAATCTACTTCACCAAGATCAATCTTCGTTCAATATATCTTCAAATTAGAATAAATGTTGAAGACATTCCGAAAACAACATTCAGAACTCATGAGGGTCATTACAAATTTTTGGTCATGCCTTTTGGCCTTTACTAATGCACCTTCCACATTTGAAGGTTTGATGAATTCCATTTTCAAACCCTTCCTTAGACAATTTGTGTTAGTATTTTTTGATGAGATACTAATTTATAACAAGTCTTGGAAGGATCATGTTCAACATGTTGACAGGGTGCTCAAACTATTGGCAAATAAAAAATTATATGCAAAAACCTCCAAATGTTTCTTTGGAGTACATGAGGTGGAATATTTGGGTCATATTGTATCTCATGAGGGTGTTAAGGTAGACCCTAACAAAATTACAACCATTAAGGAATGGAAAATCCCCACAACCATAAAGCATCTTGGAGGATTTATCAGGTTGAAAGGGTATTATCGCAAGTTTGTTAAGAATTATGGGAGAATAGTGGCGCCTCCAACATTATTACTGAATAAAGATGCATCTTAATGGACTCCAGAAAAAATGAAGGCCTTTGAAAATCTTAAAGAGGCAATGTGCCAAGCACCGGTCTTAGCTACGCCAAACTTTACAAATTTTTTTATTGTGGAATGTGATGCTTCAGGAAATTTCACCGGTGTTGTTTTAATGAAAGAAGGAAGACCCACTTCTTTTGAAAGTCACAATGACCCAATTTCAGGTGTGACAAAGGACCCTTCCAAGACCTTTTACTTTCGTGATGTGTTAAATTGCATTTTTAAAATAACATTAATGAATACATCTGCACGTTGTAAAGAAGAGGAACATGACAATCATCAGCACATGAAAACATAAGTCATTGATAATGAAGTTCGTCTAGGAGGGACTACGTCTTCGAACCATGGTGTCAAGATGGTGTATGCCGCTGCATTAAGTGTTGTCAATAGTGATGATGTACATAAGAGGTGATGTCTCTATCATATAAGGAAAATGCCCTCACGCAGGAGTGGCTCCAAGAGATGTTCTGCTACAAGAACTCTTAGTAAAAAAGACTCCTATCAGTATGACATAAACTCATGCATGATGGCCATCTTGCCAACATGGCATAAAAGGGATCTCAATGCAAACATACATGGAAACAACATGAGTATCCCATCAACATACAACAAAGGGATCTCAAAACACAACCTGACGAATCATGACAACAAGTACATCACGCAGATGATTCTGCATCACATCAAGCAGGAATAATGAAAATGAGTAAGAAACAATATCCCACATCAAGCATCAAATAGGGATCTATGTAGCAAAATGCATAGCAAAATAAGTACATGAACACACTACATATACCTCACATCCTGGGGTCATCTGAAGAAGGATGTCAAGTTGCTGAACCTGTTTATACCATCGATCTCACAGCATCGAATCGCATGGAAATGACTGCTCACACATGAATGCTAACACATGCACTCCACTTAGAAAAGTGGCCGAAAAAATGGAATGATCAAATGGAAAATTTGATTGCCCCATCAGATTTGTCTCATCGAATAGTGCAAAATTCACTGTCAAATTTCTGAATCCTGAGAAAGTGGAAATCTGGGGCTTAAGAAATCTTTTAGATTCCCCCTAGATTCCTCAAAGATTCCCTCCTCTGTGTCCTCTGCAAATCGGATTCTCATATCAAGAAACTAACTGCGTCATCATGTTCCTTGCGGAATTCTGAGAAAAATGAGTATGAAGTTGGTTGCATTCTGACTCTGGCGAATTTCAGCATCCAAGGAATCTGGGAGATTCTCTCAAAGAATCTTGAAGATTCTCCTCCACTGGGACCATGCAAATTTATTGCTCAAAAGGCGAATCTGAACTCGCCATGGCATTCCCTGCAAAAATCTGAGAAAATTGACTATAAACTTGGTTACATTATGATAAAAAGAATTTTTACCTCACTGAGAATCTTCGGGCATCAAAGAATATTCTACCTTGAAATGCATGTCAAGGTTCTGCCTCCCCTATCTCAAAATCCGTGTCACACTCGTCTACTCCTCCATGCCCTGGGCGCATTAAGAAAACTAGGTTTATATAAAATTTCGATGGGTGGACTCAACAAGGAAGTGGTTTGGCAGATTGGTATATAGTTCTAATAATAAGGAGGAGGTCAAGTGTTCAAACCCCAACCCCTCCACATTAAATCATATTTTGTTTTAAAAAACAATAGCATGCATCTAATTTGGGGGGTCGGGTTCACATTGGGCTGCCCGCTCCTTAACTCCTGCCACCCCTTGCTTGTCGACGCTTTAATTTTTGGTGTGTTGGTTTCGTTGCATGGTTTGCGCCATTGGTTTATGTGTGGTACATGGAGCCATCGTGTGGGCGGGGCCGGCCCCCCCGCCGGCCATGGGTTCAACTCCCATCGGCTTTGACATTAATGCGTATGGTGTATAATGGAGAGTCGTGGGGTGGTAGGGGTGGTGGCCCACCACCTCCCCTTTTTTAATATTTCTTTATAAATTTTAATATAATAAGGCATTTTTGAAAATTTCAAAATTTGGCCGAAGGAGTCAAATTAAATAGGCCACAAATTCACACGGAATCTGGCCTAGGTTGGCCGGAATCTAGTGTTCGGGTTTTGTCCAAATTGCGGCCTCCTTAAGCCTGTCTAGTTAACAAAAGTCAACCAAAACTTTTACTGCCTCTATCTTCCTCATCCGGACTCGGATTGACGAACCATTCACATCACCACGATCACGATGATGAGATCTTTAACATGAACCTAGTTCGAGCATAATCCAAACACTTTGATTTTTTACCCTTCCCGAGTCCTCCTGGACTTTTGCACGTGTCTGGAGCCACCTAGATCACGCAAAATCAAAGGCAAGTATTTACACAAACTTATTTATGAGAAGGAAATGTTGAAAATACTACATGCGCTAAAGCAATGGTGACCTTACCTAATGGGAAGAAACTTCAAGGTAAACATAAATCATGATAGCCTTAAATACTTTTTGGAACAAAAATTATCTTCAGAAGAATAGCGAAAATGGGTGACAAAGATGTTGGGTTATGACTTTGAAATCATATACAAAAAAGGGAAGCAAAATGTTGTTGCATATGAATTCTCAAGAAAGGATGAGGATTTGGAAGCATTGCTTTGTGTCATTTCCATTATCCAACTTGAGTGGATAACCAAAGCAAGGGATGAATGGGAGAATGATGAAGAGGTGTGGTCACTCATTCAAAAGTTGTAGCAAGATCCGAGTACATATGATACATTTAGCTAGAAAAATGATTCATTACGGTACAAAGATCGCTTATATCTTTGTAAGAATTCAAAAATAAAACAAAAGATTCTTTTGGAATTGCACACCTCTTCCTTAGGAGGGCACTCGAGATTTTTGGGATATTCAAAAATTTGTGGCAGAATGTTTGTTTTTCCAACAAAATAAAGTTGTTCTAGTTAAGACCTCGGGTCTACTACAACTTTTAGCCATTCGAAGTCAGTGTTGGGAGGAGGTATCGATGGATTTTATCACAAGTTTACCCAAGTCTGAAGGAAAGAGTGTCATCATGGTTATATTTGATAGACTTACCAAGTATGCATACTTTTGTGCATTATCTCATCCTTTTAAAGCCAACATAGTTGCTATTGCATTTATGGAAACAACTCAAAAGATTCATGTAAATCCAAATATTAGAGTAAGTGACAGAGATCTCATTTTCACTTGAAATTTTTGGACTAAATTATTTTCTTGTCTGGGTACTCAATTAGATCATAGCTCATCTTAACATCCTCAATCTAATGGGAAAACTGAGATAGTGAATAAATGTTTGGAAGGATATCTTTGTTGATTTGTATATGACAAACAAACACAATAAGTCATGTTGTTACCTCTAGTTGAATGGTGGTATAACACTTCCTTCCATACTGCAGCAAAAATGACCCCGTTTATGGCACATTTTGGATATCATCCACCATCCATCACATCATATTTAAGAGAAAATTCTAAGTTTCAAGCAAGGAATATCACATCGAACATCAACAACAAATCCTCCAACTCTTAAAGGATAACCTCACGTTGGAGTGGAATTGAATGAAACAACATGAAGATCAACATTGCAGTGAATGAAGTTTTGATGTAGGTGACTGGGTAGTTTTACGGCTACAACCATACAAAGAAATGTCTCTCAAGCAAGCTAAGAACAATAATAAATTATCACCCAAATACTACGATCCTTACAAGGTGTTGTAAAATATTGGTACTATGGCATACAAATTGGAACTTCCTGCATCTTCCTGAGTACACCTAGTTTTCCATGTTTCATTCTTAAAGAAGGTTATAGATGACAAGCTTCTAGTTCGAACAATGTTTCCATAACTTGACGAAGAAGGAAAAATCATATTTTAGCCTGAAGTAGTCACGAAAACAAGAATCTGACAGCTACAAAATTGATCAATTTCAGAGTATATCATTAAATGGAAGAACTTACACGCTGAAGATTCCACATGGGAGGATGAGAATTTTATACAGAAGCATCCAGAACTACTCAAGTGTTGAGAACAACACTTTTTTGAAGGAGAGGAGCATGTTAGGTCCCTATAGTACTAGTGTATCCCCCTTATTGTTATTGTTGTGCCCATGTAGCCCCCATATTGTTATTGTTGTGCCCCATAGAAGCTCACTATTGTTATTGTTGTGCCCTTGCATTATTATTGTTATGTAGGCTCTTATTATATTTTAGACTCCTATATATACAAAGGAGGTCTTGTCACTTGTATTAGCCAAGAATTTTTCATTTATGTAATGTAAAGGAGGTTTCCTCCTTGAAGAGGATAATTTTTAAGTCATTGATCTATCTATTTGTGCGTTTAGCTACATAACAGAAAAAATAGTTTAGTTTTATCAATTTTTTTGAAATTTGATAAAAAAATTATTAAAAAAAACAATTTTATTAAGAATTTAGTAAAATTTTATAAAAAAAATTAAAAATATTAAATAATTACACTTTTTACCAACAAAATCCAAAGTTAAAAAATAACAATTATATTATGTTTCCACACACACACACACAACACACCACACCACACACACCACGATATATATATATATATATATATAATATTATATATATTAACGACGGATTATGTTGTTTTATTATTATTATTGTTATCCAATTTTAATGTCACAACCAAGCTAGACACCAAATTGGTGTATGAGACCCCCTTGTTTGTGGGACAAGGGACCCATCTTCACACAATGATTTTGACTGCTAAGTCTACAAAGGCATACATACTCTTACCCCCTCTGGTTTTGAACCTGTGACCTCTTAGGAGGAAACACATGCTCTTAACCATTAGACCCACTCAAGCTATATAAATTTAACATTATTGATATGTTTTTAATGGTATTAAAGTATGATGGCTTTTATGGTTGGAAATTTAAAATTGAATGTTCCATGCATATTAAGAAACTTAAAATTTAAAATGACAAAGTGAGAATAAAATTATATTTTACTTTGAATGTATGTCGTAGCGTGACTGAGTAAGAAAACGTACAAACTGAAAAAATAATTATTAAAACTACCAAGATCACCTTTTTTTTCCCAGAAGAAAAAAAAACATTTATTTTTGTATATAAAATATAATAATTAGTACATGATTTATAATTTATCAATATATCCCCATTCAAAAGTGGGAGAGTGTTAGAAAATTATATATTACGAAGCAACGTAACACATAAAATATTGTAGAAATATAAACACAGAAAACACATAAAACAAGAGAGACACAGATATACGTGGTTCACCCAGTTTAAGCTACGTCCACCCCGAATAGCCAGTCCTTCCTTTCTATTATCCAGCAAAATGAAGAGACACAACCTACAACAAATCCGCTGTAATATCCTCTGTTTTCCCTCACAGTCTCACCTCTCTGTTTTCTGCTCACACATCTAGAATACACATCTATCACAGCCTCAAATACAATGCCTCATACAAAGAGAGGGGTTGCCTTCTAAGGCAAAAAACCCTAAACTAAACATAAGTTCTGCTGTCAGATCATCCGCCTAATGAACGGCCCAAATTGACTAGAAATTACTATACTTTTACAAGGCAAATTTACATCTGTTTTTAGCTTCAGGGGCGCTGCCCCAAAGCCCCCGCCGGGGGACCGCTGTCTCCCCCGGACCCCCACGGTGGGGACAAGTCCCCCCCGTGTGGAGGGGTGTACAAACTTCCTGGGGTATACATCCGGCTGAAACAAAGATCTCTGAACAATCATGCTCCACACACAAAAATCTCCCACTTGGAGAATGATTGTAGCAACTCCATCGCTGCTTCATTTGCTGGACAATGACTCCTCTTTTGGACCTGGCTGTTTCTCATATTCATCGTCATCCTTGAAGACCAATTGAAACTAAGCATGTTCTTAGTTTCTCCCTGGTTACAACTTTTGTTAGCATATCTGCAGGATTCTGGCTAGTGTGTATCTTTTCCAGCTTCAACTGTCCATCTTCCAACACTGATCGTATGAAATGGTACTTGAGCTGTATATGTTTAGTCCTACAATGAAATGCTGAGTTCTTTGCAAGATGAATGGCACTTTGGCTATCACTGTATAACGTGCCCTTATCATGCTCCTTACCCAATTCACCCATAAACCTTTGTAACCAAATCATTTCTTTACTTGCCTCTATAGCAACAACATACTCTGCTTCTGTTGTTGAAAGTGCAACAACACTTTGGATTTTAGAAACCCAACTGACAGTTGTTCCACCAACAGTGAATACATATCCTGTAGTGCTCCTCCTGTTATCTCTGTCACCTGCCATATCTGCATCAACATATCCCTGTAGAGAAATGTTTGAACCACCAAAGCATAATGCTTGATCTGTGGTACCTTTCAAATATCCGAGAATCCATTTCACTGCCATCCAATGTTCCTTTCCTGGATTGTTCATGTACCTGCTTACAACTCCCACTGCATGTGCAATATCAGGCCTTGTGCAAACCATTGCATACATTAAGCTTCCAACTGCTGATGCATATGAAACTTTAGACATATAATCCATGTCTTCTTGGGTCTTTGGGCACATTTCCTTACTAAGTTTGAAATGGCTAGAAAAAGGTGTACTAACTGGTTTTGCATTGTGCATGTTAAATCTTTTCAACACCTTTTGTATGTACTCATTCTGAGACAATGTTAATTTACGATTTTCCTGTCTCTAGTTATTCTCATACCAAGGATTTGTTTTGCAGCTCCCAAATCCTTCATTGCAAATGAATTTGCCAATTTTCTTTTGAGCACATTTATTTCCTTTATGTTAGATCCTGCAACAAGCATGTCATCTACATACAATAACAATATAATATAGCTGCCATCATTTTGATTTTTCAGATAAACATAATGATCAGAGTGACATCTAGTATAACCTTGTTCAGATATAAACTTGTCAAATTTTAGATACCAATACCTTGGAGCCTGTTTTAAGCCATACAAGCTCTTCTTCAACTTGCACACTAGTTTCTCCTTCCTTTTCACCTCATATCCTTATGGCTGTTGCATATATATCTCTTCCTTCAAATCCCCATGGAGAAAGGATGTATTTACATCTAACTGCTCAAGATGAAAATCTTCAGTTGCTGCTAGACTTAAAATAGTTCTGATTGAAGTCATTTTAACAACAGGAGAAAATATTTCATCAAAATCAATACCTTTCTTCTGTGTAAACCCATTCACCACAAGTCTAGCTTTGTACCTCTGTTTTCCTCCATCTTCTTCCTTCAGCCTGTAAACCCATTTATTCTTCAATGTAGTTTTTCCTGCAGGCAACCTGATTAAGTCCCAAGTCTGGTTATGCATTAAGGAGTCCATCTCTTCTTCCATGGCTACCTCCCACTTCTTCCTGCTTTCAACGTGCATTTCTTCTTCATAACATTCGGGTTCACCAGAATCAGTCAATAATAAATAATATAACGAAGGAGAGTATCGTTTAGGGGGTCTACTTATCCTGGTAGATCTTCTAACACCACTTTCAGGTGTTTGGGGTGCCTCTTGCTGTTGTGGTGGTTTTTGTTGTTGTGGTTGTTGATTATTATTATTTTCAGGGACCTTTACTTTTTTCAGTGATTTCATCAAGGACTGTGTATTCCTTGTTTTCTTTTTCCCGTTTCTTTTCCTGCAACTGATTCTTATACAAGACCTTTTCATTGAATATTATATCTTTGCTCCTAATGGATTTGTGATTTTCGTAATCATATAAGCGATAACCAAAATCATTAACACCATATCCAATAAAGTTACATTTCTTTGACTTTGCCTCAAGATTTGTTCTATTTTCTTTATCAATATGGACAAAGGCCTCACAACCAAAAGGCTTTAAAAAAGAGTAATTTACCATTTATCTATCCATGCTTCCTCTGGAACACCACCATCCAAGGATCTTGAAGGCCCTCTGTTTATTAGATAAACAACAGTATCTACAGCATCTGCCCAAAACTGTAAAGGCAATTCTGCATGCAATCTCATGCACCTTGCACGCTCCATGATTGTCCTGTTCATCCTTTCTGACACACCATTTTCTTGTGGTTTTCTTGGAACTGTCTTCTCTCTGCGAATTCCATGCTCTGAACAGTACCTATCAAACTCTCTGCTGCAATAATCACCTCCATTGTCTGATCTAAGACACTTCAATTTCTTTCCTGTCTCAATCTCAACCAAAGCTTTCCATTTCTTGAAAGTATCAAATACATCAGATTATTCTTAATACAATAAATCCAAGTTTTTCTAGTTGCATCATCAATAAAAGTAACATAATAACGAGAGTCGTTGAGAGATGATACCTGAGCAGGTCCCCATACATCTGTATGCACAAGCTCTAATTTTTCATTCTTCTTTTCTTTCCCAACTCTGAGAAATCTGACTCTCTTCTGTTTTCCATAAATGCAATTCTCACAGAAGTCCAAATCAACATTCTTCAAACCCGACAATAAATTCCTTGAGTGAAGAATCTTCATCCCTTTTTCACTCATGTGTCCAAGCCTATGATGCCATAATGCTGCATCTGCTCCTTTGGAAGTTAAAGCATTAACAGAGTTAGAAATACCATTGCATAAATACAATGTGCCAACCTTTTCTCCTTTTGCTATTACCAGGCTCCTTTGGTGACCTTCCAAGCTTTATCTGTGAAATTTGTCACACAACCTTCACCGCCTAACTGCCCTGTTGAAATCAGATTTTTCTTTAGATCTGGAACATGCCTTACCTCCTTTAGTAGCCATTGGTTTCCATTCTGCTGTTTTACAAGAACCTTACACTTGAGGCTATAATTTATGACAAGACTGTCTTTTGTTACACAGAATAGTTTCATTGATCAAGAAATGGGGATCCCGGAATGACACTAATATACTATATTGAACTGAACATGAGTTGATAACTGAAGTTGAGTGAATGAATGTAATTACCAAATTTGATAATTCCTATACTATTGACACTTCATATAATGTAATTTTTCACAAAGGAAAAGGAGAACTGAACCTTCTTACTGTGATTTCAAGTGGAAATTGAGACTTCCAAAGTCTTGGACTTAAGTATCTATTCTTGAGACAGTAAGTGAGGTGATTGTGTTATGATCTTAACCTACAAGACAATACCAGAATACCAAATATCCGAAGAAATATACCTAGAACACAGAACAATGATAAATAACAACAAGTATGGAATCATTCAGAAAGCAATGTTCACTTGCCTCTTCGAGTGGGAAACCTCCAATAGAGCAGAGCTCAATTAAAAAATAAGACATGATGCTCCTCGAGGGGAGTCTCTATCCTTTATATAGGATTCATACATGAAATACCATGGTTCTTATTAATACCATCTATCTAATACCATGGTGCATTTGCAACTAACTGTGGTCCCTTCATTAAATGCAAGTTAACCACTTACAACTATTAATATGGGCTTTATTGACTCTTTACTTAACTATAACTATGACTCGATCCTATTTCATAAATAAGGGGGTTAGGGTGGGACCCTAACATGCCCTCCCCTTGTCATGCGGAAAGAGTTAATCTTGCGGACAAAACCAACCTCCCTAGAAGCGTAAGGCTTTCTAGTGACAAACAAGACAATTAAGAACAATCCTTCTCTAAATATGCATTTACCATACAAGAAATCAAGTGTTTAGATCCTACCTGTAGTCCAGCAAGAGTTTTCCTTTACTTTGATAAGCTCACCCACTTCCAAATGAAACAAGAAAGGATGGGAATCTCTCCTCAAAAGCTTCTACAAGGAAGTCCTAATTCCAGCAGCATCTACCCTTTGGAATATTCAGCTTTCAACCTCCCTCCTTCTGGCCCAATGCCTATATTTATAGTGTTCTAGAGGAAGTTAATTAGGTCCACCATCAATGGGATAAGCCCCTCTTTGGATGGGGTAGCTCCCCTCTTGATGGGACAAGTTCCTCTTTCATAGGGATACATGAACCATCTAGAGGCGCTCAATACACGTCAAACAAGCTTCTAGAATGCTCTAGAAATGACCACAAGTAACTTTTTTAAGATGAAACTCGCGCCTTTTGACCTTTACAGGAGTACGCACCCATCCCTTGACTTACAAAGCGTACAAGTATGCAGGTACAATGAGCTTGGGATGCGTACACGCAGGCAAGGTAGAGAGAACCTGCGTACCCAGAGATAAACATGATTTTTAATGACTTTCCCTCTTTCTTGAAGTTTGAAATGGAGAGCAGAGGTATCAGGCTTGACAAGGAGGATAATATGACTATTGATGGAGCCATATTAACTGCAGATAGTCATGGTGACAAATTTTAGTGTAACAGATTGCCCCCTAAAGTGCG